>JAVTVY010035215.1:0-14554 GCA_036873755.1 Hanleya hanleyi | reverse complement strand
CTTGACCCGGCGCGCAAAGGTTTCCACCGCGGTGGAAACTTTACACCGCGCGCGCCGGGTCAAAGGTCAGTTCCGGTCACGTGAACGGAAGCGGAAGTGACCTCACAGAGGTCGTATGCAAATGTCACTTACGAGATCTGAGCTCCACAGGCTTTGAGCTCCAAGAGCTCCGATCCAAGAGCTCTGCCACACGGAAGTTCCCACCGCCACCACCACCACCACCGGGCGTTGAGGTCATGTGTGGTGGTGGGTGGTGGGTTTAAGATGGCGGCTTGTGGTGGTGGGTAGTGGGTTTAAGATGGCGGCTTGTGGTGGTGGGTGGTGGGTTTAAGATGGCGGATTGTGGTGGTGGGTGGTGGGTTTAAGATGGCGGCTTGTGGTGGTGGGTGGTGGGTTTAAGATGGCGGCTTGTGGTGGTGGGTGGTGGGTTTAAGATGGCGGCTTGTGGTGGTGGGTGGTGGGTTTAAGATGGCGGCTTGTGGTGGTGGGTGGTGGGTTTAAGATGGCGGCTTGTGGTGGTGGGTGGTGGGTTTAAGATGGCGGCTTGTGGTGGTGGGTGGTGGGTTTAAGATGGCGGCTTGCGGTGGTGGGTGGTGGGTTTAAGATGGCGGCTGGTGGTGGTGTTGGTGGTGTGCGGTGGTGGTGTTGGTGGAGTTGGTGGTGGTGGTGGTAGAGTCTTTAAATATAGGAATGAACATGTGTCCATATGTATTGGTCCTCTCTCATGTGTCATCCTTGTTGTTGTTGTTGTTCTCTCTCCGGGGCCCTTAGAACTCGGCTCATGCACACACGCACACAGACACACAGACGCATACACACACACACACACACACACACGCATCAGACGCATACACACACACACACACGCATAAACACACGCATAGACGTATACACACACACACGCGTCCACACACACACACACACACACACACACACGTACGCACACATGCACACAGACACACACGAACATACACACACACATACACGTACACACACACATGCACGCACACACACACAAACACATTCACATCCGGGTACATCCGGGTTCTTGTACATCCGAGCTCTTGTCAATGACGTCCGCGCCTACATCCGGGTTCTTGTCGCTGACGTCCAAGTTGAACTGATGGTGCTAAAAATAGATCAACAGCTAGCTTGCTATAAAAAGGAAACGGCCTGACCGTTTCATCAGACACTCTGTCAACCACCAAGATGTTCACTTGTACTACGTGCTCGAAATCGTTCACTCGTCGGCACGACTTGCGCCGCCATGAGGCTACCAAGCACGATGGAACCGCCCGGTATAGCTGTACGATATGTAGGCCTACACTGTCGTTTCAGCGCCCAGATCATTTACAGCGCCATGAACGTTCAATTCATGGGCCACCTAAGCGTCCATGCGAAGAATGTGGTCAACTCTTCAGACGACGCAGTCAGTTAAAACGGCATGAGCGTTTGATTCATGGTCCTTCACCATGGCATGAGGGCCAACTTTCCACTAAAGAGGCACCCAGGAGGGACAGATCCACTGAAGATGAACCCGGGGAGAAGAATGCCACTGGTGATGCGATCACGGAGAGCCCGCCTATACCCACAGCTCAGAAGAGCCTAGATATCCAGCCGCTTCCTAGCATTACTGTTTTCAGACATACGCCTGACAACAACGAACATTTTCTGGAAGATGCGGTGGATGTTCCCAGCGATCTCTTACCCGAAGATCATCCAGTGAGTGAGATATATCGACGCCATTGGTCCATGATCCGACACTGCTTCCACCGTCATCGCCCTATATTGGACTTGTACAATTTCCGACTGACCGACCTCGCCCGTCTACGCAGCTACGTGGAAGCCATCTTCAATGACCAACCTACGTCCTTCACATTAAATGTAGCATTTGGGTACATCTTATGCCATAAGATGACGCGTGAATTGTGCTATTTCTATTCCAGTGCCATCAATCGAGTGTACGACCATCCTTTCACAATCACCAATCGGGCGTCGCTAGAGACGATGCTGGCCCAACTGGACACTGTGGATCCCTTGGAATGGGCCTATGAACAGCGTCCCAACACCAAATGGATAGTGGAGAGGGTCACCAATGTTACGTTCTTCGTGGTTAAACTGACCCACCACCCCCATCGGCTGAAAGTATTCACCCATGCACTGAAAGATACTCAGAATGCGCAAACAACTATCTGAGGATATGTTTCCTCAACGGTATCCTGGCCTGCCCGATGACGATTAGAAACAGCCTAAATCCGGTAGGTAGTTGAACTGAGTGTGCTAAAAATAGACCAACAGCTAGCGTGCTATAAAAGGGAAGCGGCCTTGCCGTTTCATCAGACACTCTGTCAACCACCAAGATGTTCACTTGCGCAACTTGCCAGAAGTCATTTACTCGCCCAGAAAAATTACGACGCCACGAGGCCTCCATCCACAACGGTGCACGGTATACTTGTATAACCTGCGCACGGTCATTTAATCGGGAGGATCATTTACTGCGCCACGAACGCTCACTCCACGAGGGTGCGACGGAACAATGTAATGAATGTGGTCAACTCTTCAAACGACCCAGTCAGTTAAGACGGCACCAACGTTTGATTCATAGTCCATCATCACGGTATGCGCGACAACTTCCTACTGAAGAGGAGCCGCAAAAGGTCAGGCCCAGTGAAGATAAGCCAGGGGAGACGAACGCCACGGGTGATGCGATGACGGAGAGCCCGCCTATACCCACAATTCAGAAGAGCCTGGATATCCAGCCGGACTCCACCGTTACGGTTTCGAGTCATACGCCTGACAACATCGAACCTTTTCTGGAAGATGCGGTGGATGTTCCCAGCGATCTCTTACCCGAAGATCATCCAGTGCGTGAGATGTATCGACGCCATTGGTACATGATCCGACACTGTTTTCATCGGCATCGCCCGATATTGGACATATAATTTCCGGTTGGAAGAAAACATCCGTCTACGTAGCTACGTGGAAGCCATCTTCAACGACCAAGATACAGCCTTCAAGTTAAATCTCACTTTTGGATACATTCTTCGCCATAAAGAGACAGACCAGCTCCGTTACTTTTATCCCAGCAATAATACCCGGGTGTTTGACCAGCCTTTCACCATTATCCATCGTGCGTCACTGGAGACGATGCTGAAGGAACTGGACAGCGTGGATAGTTTGGAATGGATACGACAACAAAGACAAAACACAAAATGGCAAGTGGAGAGGGTGACCAATGTTACGTTCTTCGTGGTTAAACTGACCACCATCCCGATCGGATGAAAGTATTCACCCATGCACTGATAGATACTCAGAATGCACAAGCAACTATCTGAGGATATGTGGCCTCAACGGTATCCTGGCCTGCCCGACGATGATTAGAATAAACGGTTCAGAGCGAACATGGCCGAAGATGGAACTTTCTGAAATGGAGACTTCTGATTGGCCAAGAATACATCTAACGGACAGGAACGAATATGAAACATGCAAATGGTGGCCTCTGATTGGACAAGAATCTTCTTGAATTGTAAATATACCCAACGCGACTCCCCCAGCGTGGGTATGATGTAACATTGGGGAGAATAAACTATATGAAAAAAACTTCTTGTTGTTGTTGTTCCCTCATGTGTCATCCTTGTTGTTGTTGTTTTCTCTGTCTCTCCGGTCTATATCATGGCGTCAAAACGTCTAGCAGGACCCATACAAGGACCAGTTTTCGACACTAGGTGACCACATCCCGACGGAATGGCCAGTTTTCGACACCGGATGTGCCGCCATCTTGAACATACGTGCCGCCATCTTGGATATGGCCCATAATGCACCGGGTCAAAATACTCGCTTCTGATTGGCTGAGAGCTCTGTGACGGATTTGAAATACTCGCTTCTGATTGGACGAGAGCTCCGCATTGCGTCTGCGCATGCGCAGAATGATATTCCTACCGCACCATCTCGACCCCAAATACCTTCATGTACTGCCCGAAAATGGCCACTTTCGCTACTACTCGTACCGATGACGTCACCGAGGACGTCACAGATGACGCGAACGTCCCTCAAATCGGAATGTACACCCCGAGAACTACAAGATGACACCTTCGAGGACGCATTCTAACCGTGAACAGCCCATCTCGATCCCAAATACCTTCATGTACTGCCCGAAAATGTCCACTTTCGCTACTACTCGTACCGATGACGTCACAGATGACGCGGACATCCCTCAAATCGGAATGTACACCCCGAGAACTACAAGATGACACCTTCCAGGACGCATTCGAACCGTGAATAGCCCATCTCGACCCCAAATACCTTCATGTACTGCCCGAAAATGACCACTTTCGCTACTACTCGTACCGATGACGTCACCGATGACGTCACAGATGACGCGAACATCCCTCAAATCGGAATGTACACCCCGAGAACTACAAGATGACACCTTTCAGGACGCATTCGAACCGTGAATAGCCCATCTCGACCCCAAATACCTTCCTTCGCTGCCCCAAAATGGCCACTTTACTTACTACAACCAACTGCGCATGCGCAGATTAACGCGACATGCATTCAAAACACACCATTCTGACTCTACCCCACACAAGCTTCACTTTGACACCTCACACGACCCATTCGAACCGTGATTAGCTCATCTCTAACCCAAACACACCCCTACATAGCACCCAAAATGCCTGTTTTCTATACTATGGCCAGACTGCGCATGCGCAGACTATTGAACACGGACGAACCATTAGTGTAGTCAAGTGCTCCTCCACGAGAGCTTCAAAATAAGACCTCACTCGACCCCATTGGACCATTAGGGACTCACCTAGACTCCAACATGTCCACCCCGTATGGGCCTATACACCCATAGCCATGCAGTATAGGCCTATGGGCCTACCCAGGCCTCGGTGACTTTATTCAAAAATTTCACCGATTCGCTCCGCAACACTTCCTATCGTGTTCTAAATGACGAGACGAGTAAAACGAGACCCCACAACCCTACCGCAAATGTATAGAAGTACGTTTCCCAGGGGGATAAACATTGAACCTATACCCCAGTATGGGACTATATGGGGCTCGGTGACTTTTTTCAAAAATTTCACCGATTCGCACGGGGACACTTCCTATCATGTTCTAAATGACGAGACGAGTAAAACGAGACCCCACAACCCTACCGCAAATGTATAGAAGTACGTTTCCCAGGGGGACAAACATTGATCCTATACCCTCAGTATGGGACTATATGGGGTTCGGTGACTTTTTTTCAAAAATTTCACCGATTCGCACGGGGACACTTCCTATCATGTTCTAAATGACGAGACGAGTAAAACGAGACCCCACAACCCTACCGCAAATGTATAGAAGTACGTTTCCCGGGATGGTCCTATACCTCCCATACCCCATATAGGCATTTTCCCGTAATTTAGGATAAAGTCCGTATTCCGTATTTTTTCAGGAAAATTTTTACATACACCCACCCTGGAACTAGGAGGAGATAACTCTATTGATAGACAAGCCCCGTTAAGCCCGGCGACCTATATACCCTCATACCCCATATAGGCATTTTCGCAGGTTTTTCGATAAAGTCCGTGTTCCGTATTTTTTTTTTTTAGGAAAAATTTTACATGCACCCACCCAGCCAGCAAATACCCCTTCACCTAGGCTTCACTTTGATACCTCACTCGACCCCATTCGACCATTAGGAGCTCCCCTAGCTCCAAAACGGCTATTTCCATACCCTTCGGCCACCGCGCATGCGCACAATGCCGATATTTCAATCCCACACCCAGCCCATTAGATGCCCCCTCACCTAAGCTTCACTTTGATACCTCACTCGACCCCATCGGTCCACTAGGGGCTCCCCTACATATCAAAACGGCTATTTCCATACCCTTCGGCCACCGCGCATGCGCAGAAGGCCGCTATGTCAACCCCACACCCAGCCCATTAGATGCCCCTTCACATAAGCTTCACTTTGATACCTCACTCGACCCCATCGGACCATTTTATCTAGGGACTACTTTTTCTCCGCGGAAGGTTTCTTCCGCGACCGTATCACCGCCAAAACCGCATCACCGCGGAGGAATATACATACCCAGGGACCTTTGCCGGAACTATAGTGACCCAGAGTTACCTCCCCCTAGATTGGAACTCTTCTGTGCTGGAGGTGGGCAAGGTCATCGATGATTTGAAATACTCGCTTCTGATTGGACGAGAGCCGCCCCCAGTTTCCCCCTCATTTGCATAAAAGAGCCCCAATTTGCGGTTTACCTACTACTATGCTCTTTCAGGGAATATTTACATATAAGTGATTTGGGTAAAAGATTTTACGACAATTGGTGGCCGGAAGCGGACCCATGGTCTACTCCTTTCCAAATGAAAGAATCCCTGGAGTGCACCCTCTGATCCAGAACCAAGTGGTGCCCGGCACCCATATGGTGGATTTGGTGAATGATATGATGCGTCAACGCAGGTCACAGGTGGCCCCTAAAGGATGGCAGTCTTTCGCCCAGGGGTTGGCATGCATGTCCCACAAGAAATGATCGAAAATCCGCAGCGTTGGGCTTAGATGCAACAGCATCAAGATGGCCGTGACACCGTCCCACACACCACAACGGTCGAGACCCGTGACACTTCGCCGCCGATCCCCGACGGTCGAGGCTTGAGACGCCTATTAATACCAGGGCCTGACGTGGGACACGTGAGTCGTCATGTTTTACCTCACACTGCCTAGTAACAGCTCAGCCGAGCTGTTCCCGGACAATACGTTAGCCCCTTATGTTACCCAGCTGTCACTTCCCTTACATCTCCCTGGACGATGGGAATGTGGCCTGGTGGATATCCAGTACCCCTATACGTGGTACAACGTGCAAAAGGACACGGTGTGGTACGAAGTCCTGTACGAGGGCACTATTTATATCTTCACACACCCAGAGGCGTTCATGGCGGGCTTGCCCGATCTGATGGCGAATCAGACGACAGCCCGGAACCAGGCCAACCGGATGACACCCCTCACATTCATCAATAAAGTGGACATGACCTACAACGAACACAATAAAGATGTTTCAGTTGATTCTGGAATTGGCTACGATGGATCTGCCTACGAGCGGTTCAAAACCATGAATGCTGGGACCTGAATATTGGGTTATACTCGACGTCTATTCGGACGTGATCGATACACACATAGTCGGAGATAGCAATGTGTCCCTGCTACGCGTCTGCCCGGTGAACGGGGACTACGGAGAGCAAGTCACACACAGCTTTAGCCACGTACTCTATCTATCGGTCCAGCGAACCGACATCCACACCATCTAGATCGATATAAGAACGACACCGGCCGATCGATCGCATTTGAGCGAAGAAAAGTGGTGCTGACACTTCATTTTCGCCAGGCTCGCTAGCCGAACAGGCGGTAACTTACCAGTGTGATACACTCAGATATGTGGATTTTACTCCCAACAAACCGGAGGTAGCCTACCTGTCTTCAGCGGCACACGTATTCAACTGGTCATGGACTGGGGAACGTACTCGGCAGCATCGTCAAACCCTTCCTCCCACTGGTGTCGCGCGGATTTAAAACGGTCGAGAACCAAGCGGCTCAAAGTGGGGTGCAAGCCCTGGGTGATGCCTTCAGTGGTGCCCGTCGGAGAGGCAGTCAAACGCCGAGCCAAAGAAGCAGGCTGGATCTTTATCTCCAAAGCCGAACGAGCCATAGAAAATAAAAGACCTGCATCCCCGAGATCACCCACCAGTCGACTACCGACCAAGCGACGACGCACATCAAAGACCCGCGATATCTTTGCGTAACCATGGCCTTCACCTATGCAGAGTCATGCCCTTCCACCAACAGTGAATTTGATTTGTGGACCGTACCGACTACGCAGACCAGTGCCGTAGAAGAATATCTCCCTGTTTCCATAATTACCGAGTCGAGCCCTGTCGAATTCCAAATCCCCAATGCTGATACGGCGTACGTGGATTTAGCTCACACCTAATTGTACGTGAAAGCTAAGATCGTCAATGGCGATGGAACCAATCTCGACCAGGATTTCCCGATGGGCCCGGTCAACCTAGCTCTGGCTCCACTCCCTGTACTCCACTCCCACGCTGCACTTCTGGATAATAAGCTTAATTCTAATGAGAAAAACAAAATGAGGACATACAGATTATTCAAAAGAATTAAGTTTGAACCATATTTGGGCCTACTTGTATGTAAAAATTCCCACCACAGACAAGCATTTTCAAAATTAAGACTAAGTACCGGTAATCATAAATGGAAAATTGAAACTGGTACCGGTAGGCATACAAAACCCAAGGCTGTGACACCTGCCAAGTAGTAGAGGACGAAATGCACTTTGCGTTGTCATCAATCTGATTAAAACTCAGACTTAATAACCAGTCTGAGTTTTAATCAGATTGGGTTGTCATGTTTCCGGTACACAACTGATCAGGCCCGTAGCCATGGGGGGTTTTCTGGGTTCGGGCGAACCCCTCTTTCGGAAATTTTATATATTTTTCTCATATAAATGCCCTTTTCAAACACTGAAGCGAACCCTCTATTTGCCCCTTTTCCCATACAGCGAACCCCCTGATGTGCCCTTTTGGAGTGAAGGCGAACCACACATGGTTAATACATGAGTAATCTCTTATAACATTGAGTACAGACCATATATACACCACAGTATATCCATATATGTATCATTTCATTGATTTGTTATTCATGTTCTTGTTCTCTGTTGTTTGTACTCTGCATGTGCATGTTTTGTACAATAAATTGAATTGAATCGTAGTAGGCCTATAGAAGAAGGCCCCACCGGAGCTAATATTTCACATACCGTGTAGGCTTAATTAGGGTCTGAAAGAGTTTAATTTTGATGTTTTTTAGAAGTTCACTGTTATTAGATACTTTCCGTAGTTTATATAATGCCTTCACAGCTCTTTACTTCAAATCAAGTGCTTGCATGTCGTTCAGAGCACATGTAGTCTAACTATCGGTCAACCTGTAACATGCATCTGGGTCATCTACGCGGAATCAAAATCAGAATCAATTTATTATACCAAACATCCCAGTTGGGGCAGTGCATAAAACTAACAGACAATAAACATCAATATAGGCTACAAGGCCTCCAGATAGCTTCAGTACGGTAATAGTATTTAGCTTATATAGTGTAAGACATTTATAGCAGTAACATTAGATACATAATACCAGAAGTCCATTGTTTTTATGAACTTCTGATAATACAAAAGGGAGTGATCCACCCTATCCAGTTCGAAGCCCATGTTCCCCCAGACACAAGCCAACAGTGGCGTCGGAACGTAATTGAAAGTGGGGGGGGCGGTCGACTATCACAACCCAACAGTCGAGGGTCCAGGGGCCGCCTAGGCCTATCTAAATAATATATAGCCCTCACGAATATATAGCCCTCCCTAATACTCGTGAGGGCTATATATTATTTAGCTAGCCTAGGCCCCGGAAGCTCCGGGGTCCTAGATCGCCGGGGATGCGTTCTGAGCGTTTTCCCGGAAAACCTGATCATTGCAGATTTATGGTTCTATTTTCACGATTTTTTTCGCAATTATAAACATGCATCGATATTGAAAACCTCGCATCTCATGCCTGCATCCATTTGACTTTCTAATTACATTTAAAACATACAAAACGATGACTTTTAGTTCTTGGAAGGGAAACCAATATGCCTACCGATACGATTCCTTCACACAAAGATAAAACAAGGAAATCCTCACAGCCGAACAGGCGAGGGTCCAGGGGCCGCCTAGGCCCCGGAAGCTCCGAAGTCCCACATCTCCGGAGATGCGTTCTAAGCGTTTTCCCGGAATTAAATTCGAACATAACGTATGCAGATTTATGGTTCTATTTTCACGTTTGTTTCGCATTTAAAGCACGCATCGATATTGAAAAACTGAACGTGTGAACGTAAAAAAAAAATCTCTAGTACGGAGAAAAAAGAGAAAAATAATCCAAATACGAAGAACGAAGAAAAAACAATTGTGAAGAACTCAAGTGTGTCTTTATTAGCTACCACGCTGTTTAATAGTGTTGTTAATGTCAGTACATGCAGCGGAGTAAACATCGGAAAACGTTGAAAATTGTCCACAGTTGACAACATATTTCATTATATACTCCACAAGGGCGGATCCAGCCAAAATTCATAGGAGGAGGGGTCGACTATCACAGCCCAACAGGCGAGGGTCCAGGGGTCGCCTGTTGGAATTTTCCAGGAAATAAATTCGAACATAATGTATGCAGATTTATGGTTCTATTTTCACGTTTGTTTCTCATTTATAAGCACGCATCGATATTGAAAAAACCATACTTCATGCCTGAATCCATTTGACTTTCTAGTTATATTTAACAGATAAAAAAAACGATGACTTTTACATCATGGAACATTAGAGCCAATATGATACCGATTCATTTACACAAAGCTAAAATAAGCGATCCTCACAGCCTGACAGGCGAGGGTCCAGGGGCCGCCTAGGCCCCGGAAGCTCGGGGGTTCCAGGTTGCGGGAGATGCGGAAATAAATCTGAACACAATGTAGGTAGATTTATTGTTCTATTTTCACATTTGTTTCGCATAAACACCCATCGATATTGAAGAATATGCCTGACAACTTTTGACTTCCTGGTTTAACACGAACAAAACAGGTCTACTGGCCTATAACACACCACTACACGTGGTGCGCTCGCGGCGATAATATCTGATTTTAGATACATATTGAAACTCCAACTTAAATAGTACACTCACAAACTACATGAGTAGTATGTAGCAAGCATTAACCCGCTTTAGCTCCTCACTGCGCATGCGCAGAACTTGGATTGACGTCATAAGTGTGTATGTGCGCATGCTCAATGAGGAGCAAATGAGGAGCAACGAGGAGGGTCACCAAAGGTCAATGAATAAATAGTTCCGGCAAAAAAAAATAAAAAAAATGTATTCATCCGCGGTGATGCGGTTTGGCCGCGGTTTTGGCGGTGATTCGGTCTCGGGAAAAAACTTCCGCGGAGAAAAAGTAGTCCCTAGATAAAATGGTCCGATGGGGTCGAGTGAGGTATCAAAGTGAAGCTTAGGTGAAGGGGCATCTAATGGGCTGGGTGAGGGGTTGACAATATCGGCCTTCTGCGCATGCGCGGTGGCCGAAGGGTATGAAAATAGCCTTTTTGGAGCTAGGGGAGCCCCTAGTGGACCGATGGGGTCGAGTGAGGTATCAAAGTGAAGCATTCATGAAGGGGCATCTGATGGACTGGGCGTGGGGTTGAATTAGGGTCATTCTGCGCATGCGCGGTGGCCCAAGGGTATGAAAATAGACGTTTTGGAGCTAGGGAAGCCCCTAGTGGACCGATGGGGTCGAGTGAGGTATCAAAGTGAAGCATTCATGAAGGGGCATCTAATGGACTGGGTGTGGGGTTGAATTAGGGTCATTCTGCGCATGCGCGGTGGCCGAAGGGTATGAAAATAGACGTTTTGGTATCTAGGGAAGCCCCTAATGGACCAATGGGGTCGAGTGAGGTATCGATGTGAAGCTTATGTGAAGGGGCATCTGATGGACTGGGTGTGGGGTTAAATTAGGGTTTTCGTGAAGGGGCATCTGATGGGCTGGGTGTGGGTTAAATTAGGGTCATTCTGCGCATGCGCGGTGGCCCAAGGGTATGGAAATAGACGTGTTGGAGCTAGGGGAGCCCCTAATGGTCCAATGGGGTCGAGTGAGGTATCAAAGTGAAGCCTAGGTGAAGAGGCATTCAGGCAATGGGGTGGGTGCATGTAAAATTTTTCCTGAAAAAAAACGGAAACGGACTTTATCGAAAAACCTGGGAAAATGCCTATATGGGGTATGGGTGGTATATAGGTCGCCGGGCTTAACGGGGCTCGCCTGTCAATAGAGTTATCTCCCCTAGTTCCAGGGTGGGTGTATGTAAAAAATTCCTGAAAAAATACGGAATACGGACTTTATTCTAAATTACGGGAAAATGCCTATATGGGGTATGGGAGGTATAGGACCATCCTGGGAAACCTACTTCTATACATTTGCGGTAGGGTTGTGGGGTTTCGTTTTACTCGTCTCGTCATTTAGAACATGATAAGAAGTGTCCCCGTGCGAATCGGTGAAATTTTTGAAAAAAGTCACTGAGCCCCATATAGTCCATACTGGGAGTATTAGGATCAATGTTTGTCCCCCTGGGAAACGTACTTCTATACATTTGCGGTAGGGTTGTGGGGTTTCGTTTTACTCGTCTCGTCATTTAGAACATGATAAGAAGTGTCCCCGTGCGAATCGGTGAAATTTTTGAAAAAAGTCACTGAGCCCCATATAGTCCATACTGGGAGTATTAGGATCAATGTTTGCCCCCTGGGAAACGTACTTCTATACATTTGCGGTAGGGTTGTGGTGTCTCGTTTTACTCGTCTCGTCATTTAGAACACGATAGGAAGTGTTGCGGAGCGAATCGGTGAAATTTTTCAAAAAAGTCACCGAGGCCTGGGTAGGCCCATAGGCCTATACTGCATGGCTATGGGTGTATAGGCCCATACGGGGTGGACATGTTGGAGTCTAGGTGAGTCCCTAATGGTCCAATGGGGTCGAGTGAGGTCTTATTTTGAAGCTCTCGTGGAGGAGCACTTGACTACACTAATGGTTCGTCCGTGTTCAATAGTCTGCGCATGCGCAGCCTGGCCCGTAGTATAGAAAACAGGCATTTTGGGTGCTAGGTAGGGGTGTGTTTGGGATAGAGATGGGCTATTCACGGTTCGAATGGGTCGTGTGAGGTGTCAAAGTGAAGCTTGTGTGAGGTAGAGTCAGAATGGTGTGTTTTTGAATGAAAGTCGCGTTAATCTGCGCATGCGCAGTTGGTTGTAGTAAGTAAAGTGGTCATTTTGGGGCAGTCCATGAAGGTATTTGGGTCGAGATGGGCTATTCACGGTTCGAATGCGTCCTGGAAGGTGTCATCTTGTAGTTCTCGGGGTGTACATTCCGATTTGAGGGATGTTCGCGTCATCTGTGACGTCATCTGTGACGTCATCGGTACGAGTAGTAGCGAAAGTGGACATTTTCGGGCAGTACATGAAGGTATTTGGGGTCGAGATGGGCTATTCACGGTTCGAATGGGTCGTGTGAGGTGTCAAAGTGAAGCTTGTGTGGGGTAGAGTCAGAATGGTGTGTTTTTGAATGAAAGTCGCGTTAATCTGCGCATGCGCAGTTGGTTGTAGTAAGTAAAGTGGTCATTTTGGGGCAGTACATGAAGGTATTTGGGGTCGAGATGGGCTATTCACGGTTCGAATGCGTCCTGGAAGGTGTCATCTTGTAGTTCTCGGGGTGTACATTCCGATTGGAGGGATGTCCGCGTCATCTGTGACGTCATCGGTGACGTCATCGGTACGAGTAGTAGCGAAAGTGGACATTTTCGGGCAGTACATGAAGGTATTTGGGGTCGAGATGGGCTATTCACGGTTCGATAGAGTCAGAATGGTGTGTTTTTGAATGAAAGTCGCGTTAATCTGCGCATGCGCAGTTGGTTGTAGTAAGTAAAGTGGCCATTTTGGGGCAGTACATGAAGGTATTTGGGGTCGAGATGAGCTATTCACGGTTCGAATGCGTCCTGGATGGTGTCATCTTGTAGTTCTCGGGGTGTACATTCCGATTTGAGGGATGTCCGAGTCATCTGTGACGTCATCGGTGACGTCATTGGTACGAGTAGTAGCGAAAGTGGACATTTTCGGGCAGTACATGAAGGTATTTGGGGTCGAGATGGGCTATTCACGGTTCGAATGGGTCGTGTGAGGTGTCAAAGTGAAGCTTGTGTGGGGTAGAGTCAGAATGGTGTGTTTTGAATGAAAGTCGCGTTAATCTGCGCATGCGCAGTTGGTTGTAGTAAGTAAAGTGGTCATTTTGGGGCAGTACATGAAGGTATTTGGGGTCGAGATGGGCTATTCACGGTTCGAATGCGTCCTGGAAGGTGTCATCTTGTAGTTCTCGGGGTGTACATTCCGATTTGAGGGCTGTCCACGTCATCTGTGACGTCATCGGTACCGCGTCATCTGTGACGTCATCGGTGACGTCATCGGTAGTAGCGAAAGTGGACATTTTCGGGCAGTACATGAAGGTCTTTGGGGTCGAGATGGGCTATTCACGGTTCGAATGCGTCCTGGAAGGTGTCATCTTGTAGTTTTCGGGGTGTACATTCCGATTTGAGGGATGTCCGCGTCATCTGTGACGTCATTGATGACGTCATTGGTACGAGTAGTAGCGAAAGTGGACATTTTGTGGGTGCGTGAGGGTGAGTTTGGTGTAGAGATGCACCATCCTTAGTCCGAATGCGTCGTGTGAGGTGTCATTTTGTAGCTCTCGGGGTGTACATTCCGAATTGAGGCATGTCCGGAGCATCTGTGACGTCATCGATGACGTCATCAGTAGGAGTATTAGCGAAAGTGAGCCTTTTGGGGCAGTGCAGGAAGGTATTTGGTGTAGAGATGGACCATCCGCGTTGCAAATGCGTCGTGTGGGGTATCATGTTGTAGCTCTCGGAGTATAGACCCTGATTTCAGGGATAT
>JAVTVY010035214.1:0-15484 GCA_036873755.1 Hanleya hanleyi | reverse complement strand
GGAACCCCGGCGCGCAGTGTAAAGGTTTCCACCGCGGTGGAAACCTTTGCGCGCCGGGGTCAAAGGTCAGTTCCGGTCACGTAAGCGCGCGCCGGGGTCAAAGGTCAGTTCCGGTGACCTTTAGCGACGTACACCAAACAGAAGCGAGTATTTAAAATCCGTCACAGAGCTCTCGTCCAATCAGAAGCGAGTATTTTGACAAGAGACACGGAAGTGCCCGAACATGATATCAGCTAGCGTGCTATAAAAGGGAAGCGGTCTGGCCGTTTCATCAGACACTCTGTCAACCACCAAGATGTTCACTTGTACTACGTGCTCGAAATCATTCACTCGTCTGCATGACTTGCGCCGCCATGAGGCTACCAAGCACGAAGGAACCGCCCGGTATAACTGTACGATATGTACACTGTCGTTTCAGCGCCCGGATCATTTACAGCGCCACACACGTGCACGCCATGAAGTACCCAAGCGTCCATGCGAAGAATGTGGTCGGCTTTTCAAACTGACCAGTCAGTTGCTGCGACACCAACGCACACGACACCCTGTTCCGCAGCCACGTTTGCAGATAGAAGAGCCCGTAGGCATCAATATCGAAACAGGGGGAACTCCCACCCATCGCACGAGGGCCGATGATGATGTCGCCCTAATTCAACAGTCAAATTCCGACGACAAGACCTTGGGCCAGATTTTGTACGACGTGGAAGGTAAAGTACACTTCGTGGACGAAGCCATAAATGTTCCCAGCGATCTGTTACACGAAGACCATCCAGTGAGTGACATTTATCGGCGCCATTGGCCCATGATCCGGCACTGTTTCTACCGTCATCGCCCTATTCAAGATATCTACAATTTCCGACTGACCGACCTCACCCGTCTACGTAGCTACGTAGAAGCCATCTTCAAAGATCAAACTACGGCCTTCAAATTGAATCTGGTGTTTGGTTATGTGCTGCAGCATAAAGAGACAGGCCAAGTCCGATATTTTTACCCGAACAGTAACATCCGGGTATTTGACCAACCGTTTACCATCATTAACCGAGGGTCGCTAGAGACGATGCTGGAGAAACTGGACACCGTGGATCCCTTGGAATGGGCCCAACAACTACGCCCCAACACCAAGTGGATAGTGGAGAGTGTGACCAATGTTACGTTTTTCGTTACCAAGCTGACCGACCACTCCCATCGGCTGAATGCGTCACTCATGCACTGATGAATACCATAACATGCCGTACATACTCTATATGTCTACATGTTGATCGTTGACGGTACGGAGGTGACCGAAGATACACGGATGTTACCGAAGATGTCACGGCTCGGCCCTCGACTTGGGGATAGTTGAACTGAGTGTGCTAAAAATAGATCACCAGCTAGCGTGCTATAAAAGGGAAGCGGCCTGGACGTTTCATCAGACACTCTGTCAACCACCAAGATGTTCACTTGCACAACTTGCCAGAAGCTGTTTACTCGTCTAGATAATTTACGACGCCACGAGGCCTCCACCCACAACGATGCTCGGTATACTTGTACAACCTGCGCACGGTCATTCAATCGGGAGGATCATTTACTGCGTCATGAGAGGGTACTTCACGCGGGTGCGACGGTACTATGTAATGATTGTGGTCGACTCTTCAAACGACCCAGTCGGTTTAGACAGCACCAACGTTTGATGCATGCCCCGTCTCTACGGTTTGGGCGACAACTTTCCACTAAAGAGGAGCCGCGGAAGGTCAGCCCCAGTGAAGATGAACCCGGAGAGACGAACGCCACTGGTGATACGATGACGAAGAGCCTGCCTATACCCACGGTCCAGGAGGGCCTGGATATCCAGCCGGACCCCACCGTTACGGTTTCGAGTCATACGCCTGATAACATCGAACATTTTCTGGACGAGCCCATAAATGTTCCTAGCGATCTCTTACAGGGCGCCCATCCAGTGAGTGACATCTATCGGCGCCATTGGACCATGATACGGCACTGTTTCTACCGTCATCGCCCTATTCAAGATATCTACAATTTTCGACTGACCGACCTCGCCCGTCTAGGCAGCTACGTGGAAGCCATCTTCAATGACCAAGCAACGTCCTTCAAATTAAATCTGGCGTTTGGTTATGTGCTGCAGCATAAGGAGACAGATCAAGTCCGATACTTTTACCCGAGCAGTAACATCCGGGTATTTGACCAACCGTTTACCATCATTAACCGGGCGTCGCTAGAGACGATGCTGGAGAACCTGGCCAACGTGGATCCCTTGGAATGGACCCAACAACAACGCCCCAACACCAAGTGGAAAGTGGAGAGGGTAACCAATGTTACGTTCTTCGTGACCAAGCTGACCAACCAACCCATCGGCTGAATGTATTCACCCAGGCACTGATAGATACTCAGAATGCACAAGCAACTATCTGAGGATATGTTGCCTCAACGGTATCCTGGGCTGCCCGATGATGATTAGAATAAACGGTTCAAAGCGAACATGGCCGAAGATGGAACTTTCTGAAATGAAGAGTTCTGATTGGACAAGAATACATCTAACGGACAGGAACGAATATGACAGATGCAAATGGTGGCCTCTGATTGGACAAGTCTTCTTGAATTGTAACACCAAGTGGATAGTGGAGATAATGACCAATGTTGCGTTCTTCGTGGTTAAACTGACCACCACCTCCATCGGATGAAAGTATTCACCCATGCACTGATAGATACTCAGAATGCGCAAACAACTATCTGAGGATATGTTGCCTCAACGGTATCCTGGCCTGCCCGACGATGATTAGAATAAACGGTTCAGATGGCACTTTCTGAAATGGAGACTTCTGATTGGACAAGAATACATCTAACGGACAGGAACGAATATGAAACATGCAAATGGTGGCCTCTGATTGGATAAGAATCTTCTTGAATTGTAAATATACCCAACGCGGCTCCCCCAGCGTGGGTATGATGTAACATTGGGGAAAATAAACTATATGAAAAAAACTTCTTGTTGTTGTTGTTCTCTCATGTGTCATCCTTGTTGTTGTTGTTGTTCTCTCTCTGGTCTATATCATGGCGTTATGTTAGAGTGTTAAGGTGTAACGACGGGCGTTGACGGGCATCACTGCATTTCGAAGAATTAGTGACAATTCCATGGAATATCAGAGCTTCTGAGCTATTTCACCAGGGCGTTGGAGCATTAAGAATGGTGTTGGTGGGCGTTGCTACAAGATGACACCTCACACGGTCCATTTGGACAGCGGATGGTCCATCTCTACACCAAATAACATCCTTCACTGCTAAAAATGCCCACTTTCGCTACAACTTGTACTAATGACGTCACCAATGACGTCACAGATGCTATAAATATCCCTGAAATCAGGGTGTATACTCCGAGAGCTACAACATGACACCCCACACGACGCATTCGCAACGCGGTTGGTCCATCTCTACACCAAATACCTTCCTGCACTGCCCCAAAAGGCTCACTTTCGCTAATACTCCTACTGATGACGTCATCGATGACGTCACAGATGCTTGGGACATGCCTCAATTCGGAATGTACACCCCGAGAGCTACAAAATGACACCTCACACGACGCATTCGGACTAAGGATGGTGCATCTCTACACCAAACTCACCCTCACGCACCCACAAAATGTCCACTTTCGCTACTACTCGTACCGATGACGTCATCAATGACGTCACAGATGACGCGGACATCCCTCAAATCGGAATGTACACGCCGAGAACTACAAGATGACACCTTCCAGGACGCATTCGAACCGTGAATAGCCCATCTCGACCCCAAATACCTTCATGTACTACCCGAAAATGTCCACTTTCGCTACTACTCGTACCGATGACGTCACCGATGACGCGAACATCCCTCAAAATCGGAATGTACACCCCGAGAACTACAAGATGACACCTTCCAGGACGCATTCGAACCGTGAATAGCCCATGTCGATCTCAAATACCTTCATGTACTGTCCGAAAATGGCCACTTTACTTAATACAACCAACTGCGCATGCGCAGATTGACGCGACTTGCATTCAAAAACACACCATGCTGACTCTACCCCACACAAGCTTCACTTTGACACCTCACACGACCCATTCGAACCGTGATTAGCTCATCTCTAACCCAAACACACCCCTACATAGCACCCAAAATGTCCCCTTTCGCTACTACGGCCAGACTGCGCATGCGCAGACTATTGAACACGGACGAACCATTAGTGTAGTCAAGTGCTCCTCCACGAGAGCTTCAAAATAAGACCTCACTCGATTTGCTTCACATTGATACCTCACTCGTCTCCATTGGACCACTAGGGGCGCCTCTAACCCAAAAAAGGATATTTTGAAGATTGCGCATGCGCAGAATGCTGTTAGTTCAACCCACACCAGTCCATCAGATGCTCCTTCACGTCACCTTCAATTTGATACCTCACTCGACCCGATTGGTCCATTAGGGACGCCTCTAACCCCCAAAAGGCTATTTTTGAAGATTCATATTTTTGATATCATCTTCGCGCATGCGCAGAATTACCCTAATTCAAGCCCACACCCAGTCTATCAGATGCTCCTTCACGTCACCTTCAATTTAATACCTCACTCGACCCGATTGGCCCATTAGGGACGCCTCTAACCCCAAAAAGGCTATTTTCATAGCCTTTGGACTTCGCGCATGCGCAGAAAATTCAAAATAGCCTTTATTGGAGTTAGGGCAGCCCCTAGTGGTGCAATCGGGTCGAGTGAGGTATCATTGTGAAGCATTTCACGTCAGCTTCAATTTGATACCTCACTCGACCCACTACCTCTAAAATAAAAAATCTTCATTCACCGGATGTTGATAATTATCTTCAAAATAATCTTTTTTTGAGGTTAGAGGCGTCCCTAATGGTCCAATCGGGTCGAGTGAGGTATCATTGTGAAGCATTTCACGTCAGCTTCAATATGATACCTCACTCGACCCACTACCTGAAAAATAAAATTTTGTTGACTTGACGTATGAAGATTTCCCATCCGAAGGACGGGTTTTACTTCACATTTTTTTGTTTTGTTTTGAAAAATTTTTTTTGAAATGTACAAACTTTTACGTGAAGACAATATTCTTTATATATGTGTACTTCCTATTCCCCGCAGGAATTTATGCAATATCAATTCTTTCCGCAATGAACTTACAATTTTACTGGCAATGAAATTCTCCGTGTCAATTTGAGGTGGATATGAAAACGTACTGACTGACACGTGCAATGGCAACAATTCGCTACAGTGTAATGAAATGTGTTCATTTTTTAGGCGCCCGTGGTTTTATTAATATGCAAACACATATGCTTTTCTAATAGTTCATTGGCTGAACCGCGAGGCGGGAGAAAAAAATATTAAACTATTTTCGTCTCGCGAGGCCAAATCCTCAGTGTGTGTGTGTGCGGCGAACGCAAGCCAACAACTCACCAGTTTTACCGGACAGGCAAATGAATTGCATGTTATTTTGACTCGATTCATACGCTCGACTCTTCAAAATGGACTTGAAGAAGACGTTATGCGGGAACTGAAATCAATTTCTTGAAACTTTTGTTAAACTAATTTCGTCTCGCGAGGCCAAATCCTCAGTGTGTGTGTGTGCGGCGAACGCAAACCAACAACTCACCAGTTTTACCGGACAGGCAAATGAATTGCATGTTATTTTGACTCGATTCATACGCTCGACTCTTCAAAATGGACTTGAAGGAGACGTTATGCGGGAACTGAAATCAATTTCTTGAAACTGAACGCAAACCAACAACTCACCAGTTTTACCGGACAGGCAAATGAATTGCATGTTATTTTGACTCGATTCATACGCTCGACTCTTCAAAATGGACTTGAAGGAGACGTTATGCGGGAACTGAAATCAATTTCTTGAAACGTTTGCTCACCGTGAGCAACAAGAGAGCTAACAGGCAATTGAGGCCGTTAGCTCAGCTGATATGTCGATGGAAATATCTGTGAATTTCGAAAAAAATGCGTGACAAGCCAAGAAAACAGAAAACCGCTGGGATGTGGACACCAAACCAGGGAACATCTATGTGCCGCTGACCAAAATCATTAGCTTCATAGTTTAGTGCGTAAAGGTGGAAATATCTGTGAATTTCGATTAGCATACAAATGCATGGTGTGTTATATCCCACCTAGGAAAAAAACAGCCCCCCAGATATGCATCAAACGTCCGGGAGTATGGGATATAGGTATACATCTGGACTAAACTTCTTTTATCAGGTAAGCTACACTTTAGTACTATACTTGCATGTCATAAAATGAGAGAGAGAGAGAGAGAGAAAGAGAGAGAGAGAGAGAGAGAGAGAGAGAACATTTCAATCTCATGATCTGCCAATTTTCGAGATGAAAATTTTTTCTTGACGAAATAGAAATGAACGCGAATCTATATTCTACAAAACATTTTTTCTTGACGAAATAGAAATGAACGCGAATCTATATTCTACAAAACACCAGAAAATATTAGCGTAGGTGAATTTTTTAGACTGTTTTGTGCTTTCATCGAAAGTGAAAACACATGTCGAAAAGTGTGTAGCAGTGTCGATATAAATCTTCAACCTAGATGTGAAAATAGATACCGGGCATAAATTAGAGAGAGCATTTCAGTACACCTCAAAAAATGAAACATGGACGGTATCCTTCATCTCGAGGGGTGCGCAAGTTCGATTCTTGCTTTCATTATGTGAGTATGTGTTGGACATGTGATCTTTAAATTTTATTATCACCAGACTAGCAGGGTAGGATGTGGGTTTCAGGAGTTCACCGGGTGTGACAATTTCTTTATAATGATTTGTGATAAAAGCGGGTAAAACCTAATGTCAAAATCTCCTTGAAGGTCACGGAGATGTCGATTTATTGCTGATCAGCTGATTTCCAGGACAGACAGACATTATTTCGGCTCTTTTCTCTTCGAAATTCTTGTAATTTGCTCAATACAAATAAATATTTAAATTGACTCTGAGTTTTCTGTTGGCATTATTTCAGCAATATTATGCACTAATGGGTTTTATCATTCTTTTCCATTCATGGAATTTTTACAGTTCCACAGTGTCACAAAACAACAATAATGCCATGATGTCACAATAAGACGTTACAAAGACAATTTCTGCTGTATACAATGGTATAAGGCACCTGTATACAATGGTATAAGGCACCTGTATACAATGGTATAAGGCACCTGTATACAATGGTAGAATGCCGATATTTCAACCCCACGCCCAGTCCATCAGATAGCCCTTTTCCTCACCTTCACTTTGATACCTCCTACGACTCCATTGGCCCATTAGGGACTCCCCTAGCTCCAAAACCGCTATTTCCATACCCTTCGGTAACCGCGCATGCGCAGAATGCCGATATTTCAACCCCACACCCAGCCCATCAGATGCCCCTTCACGAATGCTTCACATCGATACCTCACTCGACCCCATCGGTACACTAGGGGCTCCCCTAGCTCCAAAAAGGCTATCTTCATACCCTTCGGTCACCGCGCATGCGCAGAATGCCGATATTTCAACCCCACACCCAGCCCATTAGATGCCCCTTCACCTAAGCTTCACTTTGATACCTCACTCGACCCAATCGGACCATTTTATCTAGGGACTACTTTTTCTCCGCGGAAGCTTTTTTCCGAGACCGAATCACCGCCAAAACCACGGCCAAACCGCATCCCCGCGGATGAATACATTTTTTTTTTTTTTTGCCGGAACTTTTTTTTTCGTTCCACCCACCACCCACGGCGGCCATCTTTTCCCACCTCCCACATGGCGGCCATCTTTTCCCACCTCCCACATGGCGGCCATCTTTTCCCACCTCCCACATGGCGGCCATCTTTTCCCACCTCCCACATGGCGGCCATCTTTTCCCACCTCCCACATCTTGCACTCACTGACCTCTGCTCCACGTTGCTCCACATCACGCATGCGCACATACCCTTTTTCCCAGGTTAATGACGTCACACGCATGCGCAGTGTGGAGCAATTTGTTCAATTCGGGTACTGTATACTACTGGCGTCAACATGTAGCTCGAACTTGTCAAGACTTGTCGGCCGGTCGTATTCCTCAGCGGTGACCGAAAGTAACGTCACAAAGGACTTGGATGTTGCACTCAGCGGTCAGTGCGACTTTAACCCCGCTTTCTCTATGAACAGTTTCATTTCATTATGTGCAGAGGAAATAGGCCAGGGAAGATAACTCCGGTGGTATTTAATCAGCCGTTTTCTCACCATTCTATATGAACATTTCAGAATTGAGTCCTACTTTGACAACGCCCCAGTCAATCCAATTTTAGTTCACTTCCCATTCACTTCCATCTTAATTTACTTCCTGGTTATTTCAATGTTATTTCACCCTTTTGTGGTGCCATTTCCGGCTCTGTTGGAGGTCAGTCATATCATTAATACTCCCCAGTTATTTCATTTTTAATTTATGCCCCGGTCACCTCAATGTAAATATACTCCTTTCCCCGCATCACTCCAGGGCGAAAGCCTGGGTCCAGACCTATAATCTGTACTAGTATTATAATTTGGTGCCAATGACTGTGCACTATATTGAGGGGCAGATAACTGGTTTATATTGCTCTCTGTTACAAAAAAAATCTTTCCTTAACGGGGCGGCATCTGTTTGCTTATTAGTAACCTGGGTGTTTAGTTCAATTGTGTGTTGACATAAAGTCCCATTGGAGAGTTGACAGTTTTGGTCTGGTTGATCAAGTTAGTTTAAACGGTCGGTGCTCGGAAGCAAGGTTAATCAGTGTAAAAGAAGGGCAGAAAAGGATTAACGTCATGGCAATTTCCACTTTCAAAATGGGGAACTCCTCCTAAGGCTAACTAGTCTTAACGCAGTGACGCCCTAACGCCCTAACGCCCTAACGTCTGTTATACATAGTCCCATAATGTCTTAACGCCATGATGCAGACAGCTGAGAGAAAGAAAATAGGCCTATCAGCACGTTCACAAATGTATTATCCTCTCCCCCCTACATAACATCATACCCACGCTGGAGGAGCCGCGGTGGATATATTTACCATTCAAGTAGTCTCTTGTTCAATCAGAAACCACCATATGGTGTTGTATCTGTCATATTCGTTCTTGTCCGTTAGATGTATTCTCGACTGCTGTTGTCCAATCAGAAGCCGCCATTTCGCGTTGTGTCAACCTTCGGTCCTGTTCGCTCTTGTCCGTTGGACTTATCCCTAATCATTTGAAAGTCAGCTGTGCACATCTTTCAGATGCGGTCCGTACGACAACAACTTTTCGATGTAGGCATGGGGTACGTGTTGCATGAGGTTTGTCACTGAGAGTCAGATACACCTGCAGGATCGGTGAGTGCAGTCAGAGATTGAATGGACTCAAGTAGGGCGTCCTCCTCGACATTGCTGCCATCGTCATTGCTGATTTTGGTTTTGACGTACAAGTAGGTCTAGGCTAAATCTACATAGACCGTATCATGGATGACGAATTCGATAGGGCTCGAATCTGTGATGCTGAATGGAGGGAGATGTACCACCCATTGCCCATCTTTGGCGCCGATCTGGGTCATTGGTACGGTCCACAAATCAAAGCCGCTGTTGATGGGAAGGCATGACTCTGAATGGATAAAGCTCATCTTTATGCACTGGACTGGACGAGGGGTGTCTTGACTGAGCCCGTCGGCCCCGCAACGAGGCAGGTAACGGGATGTTCTCACCGAGGGTCCATGGTTGAAAGTGCAACCGTTGACGTGGTAATTCGCTCCCTTGGTACTAGTGAGTCGGCGTTGGCGTAGTTGACACAGGAAGTGTTTGAAAAAGGATGGGCCTTTACTGGGTCCCAATGTGCCTTGCAAAAGTGTGATAGTAGCCTTTATTAAACCAGAACAGCACGTACCATGAAAAGAGAAATTTGTGATTCGCAAGTTCTCCCTCGCAAAGAATGGTTCTTCCTGAAAAGAGCCTTTAGATGAGTTTGGAGGGTATTCTCACTGTTTGGGGAGAATCCAATGGAGGCATAGGCTGGCGTACTGCCCGGTTGATGTCGAGTATTATGAAGTGGTGGTCTGGTCTCTCCAAGGTAGACGCTATTAACTCCTTCGCAGTTATAACCTCCAATCATCCTTATTACCCAACATCGAATTTCTATTAACATCACGTCTGGAGATTGCATCGGTGGAATGGAATTTGTGACGTCACTTCCGGAATATAGAGACCGAAAATTGAGGCATGCGGAAATCCTTCCAACAGGTGGTGCTACCAGGTCTTCGTGTCACCGCAGGATGAAAATGTAAATTCAGGCGTATCGAGCTACTTACGGAGATAGCGTCCCTGACCTACTTCCGTGTCTTGTCCTGACATGTTCAAAGGCCATCTTGACGCTTATAAATGGCGGCCCCAGCGCCACTTCGTGGTATTACTCCGGTCCGGTCGTATAAACGGAAGTTGAGTTTTGGTCCCTGCGCACCATATTATCCGGCATTGTGGGCATCGACATTGCTGCCATCGCCATTGCTGATTTTGGTTTTGGCGTACAAGTAGGTGTAGGCTTAATCTACATAGACCGTATCATGGATGACGAATTCGATAGGGCTCGAATCTGTGATGCTGAATGGAGGGAGATGTACCACGTACCCATTGCCCATCTTCGGCGCCGATCTGGGTCATTGGTACGGTCCACAAATCAAAGCCGCTGTTGATGGGAAGGCATGACTCTGGATGGATAAAGCTCATCTTTATGCACTAGACTGGACGACGGGTGTCTTGACTGAGCCCGTCGGCCCCGCAACGAGGCAGGTAAAGGGATGTTCTCACCGAGGGTCCATGGTTGAAAGTGCAACCGTTGACGTGGTAATTCGCTCCCTTTTATTAGTGAGTCGGCGTTGGCGTAGTTGACACAGGAAGTGTTTGGAAAAGGATGGGCTTTTACTGGGTCCCAATGTGCCTTGCAAAAGTGTGATAGTAGCCTTTTTAAACCACAACAGCACGTACCATGAAAAGAAAAATTTGTGATTCGCAAGTTCTCCCTCGCAAAGAATGGTTCTTCCTGAAAAGAGCCTTTAGATGAGTTTGGAGGGTATTCTCACTGTTTGGGGAGAATCCAATGGAGGCATAGGCTGGCATACTGCCCGGTTGATGTCGAGTAGTATGAAGTGGTGGTCTGGTCTCTCCCAGGTAGACGCTATTAACTCCTTCGCAGTGGTAACCTCCAATCATCCTTATTACCCAACATCGAATTTCTATTAACATCACCTCTGGAGATTGCATCGGTGGAATGGAATTTGTGACGTCACTTCCGGAATATAGAGACCGAAAATTGAGGCATGCGGACATCCTTCCAACAGGTGGTGCTACCAGGTCTTCGTGTCGCCGTAGGATGAAAATGCAAATTCAGGCGTATCGAGCTACTTACGGAGATAGCGTCCCTGACCTACTTCCGTGTCTTGTCCTGACATGTTCAAAGGCCATCTTGACGCTTATAAATGGCGGCCCCAGCGCCACTTCGTGGTATTACTCCGGTCCGGTCGTATGAACGGAAGTTGACTTTTGGTCCCTGCGCACCATATTATCCGGCATTGTGGGCATGCGAAGGTGTCAACCGGAAATAACCTCACAGAGGTGACATGGGGGTCGACATTTTTGCGCCGCAAGATGCACTGTATATACTACTGCCGCATTCATCTTCTGTCATGGCATGGTTTTGCCTGACGAACCATGACCAAAGATGATGAGTGTAGCGGAGTTCTCGCTGAACTATATACGTTCATCAATCCAAATCATTAGACTGGGCCTTTAACCTAAATATTATACAAGGCGCACAAAGTGGAAATAAAACTAATTAAGAATTTCGTGGTCATACCGGCGTAAGAGCACACAGGTAAAACCAGATCTAGCTACACAAGTTATCCATAAGCCGAGGGCTGGACGAGCAACTCTACGCGATGACAGCTTGATAAAAACATCTCAATGGTTAATGAAGCGGCCGTCTACGATAACAGACATTGACAAAGTGGCAGAAACCAGGTTTTAACTGTACACGTATCTGGAGTTTATGACCATCTACGTAGCAATAAGGTGTGTCAAGCAAAAAGTCATATTTGTAAACAAAAGACCGAAGCTGTTCATCAGAAGTGGGAAAGTCGAAATTCTGGATTTTATATATATATAGTGGTTAACGCCGAGAAGGTTTCCAGATGGCCGAAATGATTGTGACGGGTAAAGTAGCTCTGATAGCCGGAGCGGCTAAGGGAATGGGGAAAGCTATCTCAGAGGGATTTCTAGAGCGTGGTGCACAGGTATGCTATATATTATTACTTGTTTGGTTAGTAATCCCGTTAATAGACTTAGATAAAGGTCTTACAATTACGCTGAATCCGCGTTTAACATTTATATATTAATGCGATCGTACATACTTTCTGCCTGATACCTGGATTGGAATATTCATATTTTTAAAATTCATCAATTCATTTTGCTGCCACCGCCTCTGGTCATTGTCCGGCTAATACGTTCGGATCAAGATCTTACGGTCACGTGCCACTTCTTGGTCGACATGACTTAAGGCTATATCGAGATAAATAATATTATCGGAAGATCTATATATATATCGTCTTTGAATAAAGAAATAGACAGAAGTAATTTAATCCACTATATTGAAATGAGGGTTTTAATATGTTGCATAATACCGCAGGCATGAACCTGTGAAATGCAATTCAGTTCATAAACACTTTTCATGGCATATAATGCAAAACAGTGTAGATACACGTACACCGAATGTACTGTCGCTCACGAGAAACTAGGACACACAAATGTATGTTGTACAGTGATTTAACAGAATGTGTCTGTCTAACGATGTTGTTTACTGAGGGTGTTCGGAAATAGAAAGTGGGCTAAACATGTCCAGAATACATTTAACATGAGTTGTATGTGCGGGTAAAATACTTGTCATGGTTCAGTAGCTCTAAACAATGTAGGTTAAAACCCCACATCCTAACTCGTTATAAATTTGCGGGTATAATAAAATGTCATGTATATATAACCATACACGAAGCTTCTAGACGTAGTATTGAACGGAAATAGGAATACCCTGTGAACGAGTACATCTAACAGTAGTGTTAACACAATAGATGTCTAGAACTGATGGAGTAACCGGTAACAGATGCGATATACATAAGTTATATCGTCTATACTGCGTTTGCGTATTGAATAACACTGTGTTGCTGAGATCTCAGGCTAAATGTCAAATTATACAGTTTGAGTTTATAAGGCAAGTGCTTGACAAAATTAGTTAAGCTTCCGTCGTCTATAATGGATTCGTCCTTGTATTAGCGGTTGTACGACCCATTCTCGCTCCTCCAATGGCACGCTCCTACTGTGCCTCTGGATAAAATACCGCTCCGAGTCTGCTATTCTGAGTATACGTCAATTCGCTCGAACCGCGTGACCTAATGATACGACGATTTGAAAGACCGTTATTTTACTATATATGACCTTGATGCAATTATGGTATATCACGCACGCGCACAATTTAGTGCTTGCATGTTCGTGCCCAAATGAAGAATTCGAATTGTAACCGGAAGAACAGTAGGTGCGTGAATTGAATTGAATTGAATTGCACTATAAAGCATCAAATTCGATATTCAGTAACCAGTCATGGTTCGTGAGGAATCTTTAGCGTCCATTACCGTAATCGTAGTCAGATGACACTATTGTACCTAACTCTAAGCAGGCAAATGCTAGTAACACAAATATGTATCAATAGACGATCGACCAAAATATGTATCAATAGACGATCGACCAAAGACACCAAATGTGACTTTTGATGGCATTGTTTGTTACAAATGGGTAGGTAATTTATTCCTTCGTGTGGTTGGGTTCAAGGTGGGAGGAGATAACATCCGGATTTTAAGCATTAAATGTCATTTTGGGGTCACTTTTGGGATCAAATAAGGTCAAAATTGATAAAAATGGTTCCTAAATTAATATCCATCTTAATGTTTGTTACCAAAGGGTTACGCTGATAAACAGCTTGTATCACTGACGTCCCTACTCTCCTCGTTCCCCGAGGAGAGTAGGGACCTCAGTGATACAAGCTGAATAGTATGAGCGCACCAAAGGGTATCCACGCTAAATTAGTTTTATGTAGGGTAGGGCTTTAACGCAGGTATTGGAATTCAAGATGGCTGACATATCGAGTCATCCGAAACTTTTGGTCAAATTCAAAGGGATTATTTTTACCTCGAAGCCGACATTTGTTAGAACTGAGCTGTTTCACACTATATCTGGTCATTGTAGTTCAAATGTTGAGTTTATTTGCTTAATCCTGGACAGACAACATAAAGATTTAAACATTACATGGTTACTATGCCTACCTTAAACCCTACACTATTTAGAACTAATTCTGTCTGAATACCCATTCTTAACAATTAGTGCTGTGGGTATTAATTTAGAGCCGAGTTTTACCCATTTTTACCTTAATTGAACCAAAAGTGATCCTAAAATGACATTAATTCTAATAATTATGGTGTTATCTATATGTATGACCACTTTAAACTTTACACTACATACAATTATCCAGCTTGGATACTCATTCGTACGGTGGAATTTAAATTACAACCGATTTTTATCCATTTCTATTTACCTCAAAAGTGACCCCAGAATGACCTTAAATGCCAAAAAATTAGGGTGGTATCCCCTCCTACCTTCATTCCTGCCACACAAAGAAATAATTTAGCATGCGTATCAATTTGTAAAAAAACCAAAACAATTAAATGCCATCGATGTCCTTGGCCGGTCGTCTATATAGTTAGATTGATATTCTCGCTTACAGATGTAGCTGTCCACCTAACATTGATTTAAATCTGTTGTAGGTCTGTTTAGCCGACATTGATTTGGAAGCTCTGGAACAAACAGCGGAAGACTTAAGGGATCGATTTGGTTATCAGAATGTGACATACTACGAATGTGACGTCACGGAGAAATATCAGTTACAAGGTAGGTAGGTTAATGACCTATCTTCTCATCCCCAGTTAATTTCTACGTTCTTACTTCGAAGTAAATGCGAACGTATAAACTGGCTTGGTGTAATGACGATGATAGGAAAAGGAGTAGAAGTACCAATCACAAATTCATGCCGGGAGTCAAGCGTTAATGCACCCGACGCTGATAGCGGAGAAAAATCTATTGTCTGAAGATTAATTTCAATTATATCAGGAATCGGGCAATGAAATGTGTTTCTCGTGAGCCGGATCAACGTCGTCGGGTCAGAGGGAGTGGCTAAGTGGGATAGAGCGTCAGTCCTGTTTTACCTGACGGTAGTGTTGGTGTCATAAACGACGTGGGTTCGTGGCCCATCAGATCATTTTATTACTTGCTTTGTGTCGCGCAAACTGTTGCATATTGAATGTCGTACCTGACGCTTGAGTAGTAGGATGACATGTATAAGGTACTGAAAAGTAGGGGAATGGATGGATTGTCTAACTCGGTTGCTCGGTCAACGATCTCTCCT
>JAVTVY010035213.1:0-14912 GCA_036873755.1 Hanleya hanleyi | reverse complement strand
ATAAATGCCGTTTTTGAAAATGACGTCACTGTGACGTCATCAAAGACGCCATCTTTGATTTTTTTCACATTTTCTGGTAGAGCTTGACCCAAGGGTATGGTGTGGTAAGTTTCAGCTCCCTAACTCAATGGGTAAGAAAAATAATTAGGTGGGCCATTCCCCCCCCCCAGGCCACAACAGGTCCCAAGAATCCCAGGCCAGATAGGGTTAAAGCAATGTTAATCCTCACTTCAACATGTTTTATGGCCAATTCAACATTTTATAAAAAGTCATCTTGGCCTAGGCCATTTAGGAATAAAATGGCGATAAGATTCTAATATTGTTTAAAACAGCATGTACCTTCCTTATATCTGGATTGTGTCAGTCATGTAGGACCTCCTTATCTCTAGTCTATGCGATCGTGTATCACTTCACATGTGGTGAACTGGTGACCAGTCTGCCAGGTAAAGATTATTAAATAGAGCAAATGATTTATTTTTGCTTCCATATTATACCAGTTTGCTTAACACTGGCTCAAATGTGTGACCCCTCTATGATATGCCTATATGGGGGAGACACTATTTACATATCGGTGGAGTGTCCGCTAATCTAAGCAGATGGGTTCGCAGTCCTGTCTACGGTGTATCGTACGGATCTACATGTATCAAAACAAAGTATTCAATAAAACCATAGAAACAGCTAGGCCAAAATACAGTGCACAAGCGGAGACCAAGGTATCGAAAATGAAACGGACGTCCATATCAATATTTGTATGATACGTCGAAGGGACAACATCAAGTCGAAATAGGTCTCAAATGAATGATCTGTCAAATTTGATAACAAGGTAACTAACACTATCGTCAACATTATTACAGGCGAAAAAACATGACCGATGATTCTAGGATTTTCATAACAGTGCTTTTCAGATAACCCAGATAATGTCCTGCAGTTTTGTGATAAACCAAGAAGCCAATAACGTGCTGTGTAATGATAAGAATTTGCTGACTGAAAGACCTTGACATCTTGCATGTTAACTTGAACTTACGGAGACGATGATCGGACAATTCCTGCTGGTGACCCTCCTTGGAGCGACATGGGCATCTATAGATGAGTTCACCTGGAACGAATGTGGTATGTCTTACTCGAACTCACTCTTTGTCTCTGTTTACCAGTACGGGATAATTCGGACTTTCGTGTTGTGTTTGTCATAAGAATGGTATATGCTCTATTCACACTAAGGTAACCTCTATATCTGGACAGATGACTGCGATGTCTGTGTGTGCTTAGCCATGTGTAAAGCAGGGTGGTGCGGTGTCAACTCATTGATCCCTGCGAACAGTAAGACAACATCGCAGCTTCTCTGGGATATTCGGCGTCATATATTCTTCACGGAACATGAACCGCTTCTTGTCATTATGGAGCCGTCACTGGAATTATATGGCCCATAGAATTTCAATTTGCAAAAGAAGACAGGATATTTTTCGGCTTTAGAAGCGTTAATTCTGATAATTGATTGTAGCAATACTTCGATCTAATTGCGACAGCGCGAGTGTGGATTCCTAGAGTTCAATTCGTGTAATTTTGTTTTCTAGCAAACCACATTTAACAATTTTTAAGAAAATTTATACATCTTTGTTTCCAATACGAAGATTGGTGGCGGTCATCAATTCTGTTAAGCTGAATTTTCCCGCTTTTCGGCAGCTGTGCGGCATATTGCTGTTCGGGAACACCTTGCTCCATATGCCGCCATGTGCTGGAAATTCTGTCACATAAAAACGAAATCATTCGCATTTCTAAATTATAATGGCTCGTTCTATCAGTAGTGAAGTTTACAGTGAGTCGAAGTAGACTTGGCTACCAGGTTGCTGGAAACTCATCTGATGACAAGATATGATACTAATAACAGGTTTTGCAGCGTACTGGTTCTTGAAATTACACCTGGGAATACATGAGTATGAACAATAAATGTGCAGTATTTCTCCCACAGATGACGACCCCAACCACCCTTTCCAGATATATTCCGTCTCGGTCAGCCCGATGCCGATTCTCGTTCCGGGACCCTTGACCATCTCTTTCAACGCTAATCTTTCCCAAACAGTCGAAGGTGGACAGATAAGATTTGACGTAAAACGCCACAGTTGGATCGGTTATACCCATGTACCGTGTGTCGAAGGAGTGGGGTCCTGGTGAGTCTGAACACTGATATACTGGTCAGAACATAGAACTTTTATATAGCTGTTTCCATTGTGGGTGCTTGCAACATTAAACCTTTGAATTGGTAGAAAATGTCAAGTTTATTCAAATTATTTAATGGAAAGGACGGCATCTCAGTGAAGCCGGATTTAGCATTCATTTCTCTTGAGATCCCGGATTTCGATTTTTCTAGAAGAACAGCGCCGTTATCGAGATATCTGTCGTTATTCGGGATCAGCTGGGGTTTACTAATCTTTTTTGGGGGGCTCGGGGATCGCATTGTGTCATGCATTAAGAAAAAATTCACATTAGGGAATAGTTTATAAATAGATTGAAGTCGTAAGAATGAGTTTTTTGTTCCCTTTTTCACGTTTTTTTCCACGATGAAGCGAGATTGAGCATTTAGTTTCCGTGAGATAGGAAAACTCGATTGCATTAGTTGATACAGGAGCGGAGAATAGTGCAACCACCCGGGACGTGAACGGCTAGTTTATATCTTAGGTGATTCGGCATACACTAGTGTTACTTTTAGTCATGGTAATTGGTTTTCATGTCATATGTTGTAAACTTCGCATCGTTACGGGGAATATTCACCAAGCCGTATACTTTAAATTTTTCTCAGCTGCCAAAAACGAGATTTTCTACCAATTTCTGAACCTTGTATGTCTAATAATTTGATGACAAAAATGTAATTCTCGTCATTTATCGAGACTAAAAACAATCATTTTATTTTCTCCGTGAATCGAAATTGTGCATTTATTTTATCTTTGAAATAGGATCAACTGCCTCCAGGTATCCCCACCTTCACCCTATTTCCGTTGATAACACAATACATGGCATGATTGCAGAGAGTCATTCATAAATCTGACCAATATACATTTGATTATTGACCCCTTTACTATTGAACATGTTGAGGGTGAATTTTAAGACAAAATTAAATGGTGAAAAATTATTTAATATTGTGAGAATGAGACGTCTTACAGAATAATACCCAACATATTTCAAATCTATACCAGATATGCAGCTATGAATGGAAGAGACAGGGGCCTTTGCGACTTTTAACTTACTGACCCATTTTTATGAAGGTCAAATTATACGATAAACTAGGTGTAAGATTGTTACCACATCTAGAGTTGTCTTTATTGTTTTTACTGTCCAGATGCATCTGTTAGTCTACCGGAAACCTGTTGAATTTGATTGACCTTGATTAATTTTTCAAGATCAACTTATATGGTGATGTTGTAATCTCAACATGTAGCTCTAAATCACAGCATCTATATTATACCTGGCCGGCATAGATCTTCACCACATATACACAACTGGTTGTTGACCACAACCCCATTAAAGTTTACTGACCTATTTGTCAAGGTCAAGTGATGCGGTAATTATGTGTGTCTGTTTGTTTGTTTTTCTTGAACCAGAGCCAAGTTATCCAACTGCATCAAATCATTTGGCACAAGTATGTTCAATGCTATCCGTGTAATGTCTTGCTACTAGACCATCCATATGTAAATATATATGCATCCCGCTATTCTTTAGATCCTAGTTGAGCATAAGTGACCATGGCCGATTTCTTTCCTAAAGCCATACAATTACATCTATATGACCGCAATCTCTTGGAGAATCATAGTTGTCTTTTCCATGTGTACACCCCAGATGAATCCTATCAGGAGGTAGTACCGACAGCGGTAGCCTCATTCTGAAAATACTTGGCAAATAACATTTTGAGATCAAACTTGAAATTCTCTGAAACACAAGATAGCACCACTGCCTGAGATGACCTCGCATATCACGCTTAGGCTTTCCAGTTGTGACGTTTGCGACGTCATTCGCTGACTTACTAATGTGACGGCTTCTAATCTGGCGTCATGGACACATCGTCGAGTTATATGCGGTCATCTCAGACATTTTCCATTTTCATTCTGTTCACTAGACCGAATTGAAGGTTCTAACATACATGCATCTCGATACAAAATTCAGGACTTTTTCGACTTTTCCTAATATAATACAGACAATGAAATAATGTAAGATGCTGTGAGAGTTAGTCGTATAGTCGCTTTAGATGCATTTGTGCAGTAGACAATAATCGACAAACACATACCTCTCTCTCTCTCTCTCCCTTCCTCTCTTCCTCTCTCTCTCTCTCTGAATGTCGGATCTGACGTTTGAAAACAACTGTTGAAAATCTATGTTCGCTTTATTGAACAGTAACGTCGACTTATGTACAATCCTGAGTGAAATGGCTAGAGGAAGCACAAACGCTCAAAACATATCTTCACAAGTCACCAGTATGTTGCATACGAACAGCATCAGCACGACGTGTCCAATCCATCCCGGGGCAATGGTGGCTACTCAGACTACGATCTATCTGCCAAACATCGCAACGGTCGCTACCCTTATCGCTACAGTAAGTGTAGCCTGCTTCGTACAGTCATTCGTTTTTGTGTGAATTATAGGACATTCCCGAGATGGAACTCTCTAACCGGAAAAGGCGCGAAACGACGTCATTCCCCATGTGACATTAAGCTGAGGTTAGGCAACGAACCATTTGTTAACACTGGCAATGATGTATTATTTTATTCGCGGAGTCTTACAGGCGATGACTTCTGTTTGCCTATTTAACTCCTAGAAAACATCTTCAAAGCTGCTTGGATTTTCAGTATTTTAAAGGCCACAATACTTATTTTCCGGTTGTTGCGGTATAGCCAATGCTAAAGCATTATCCGGTGCCTAACCTTGACCCGACGTCACGTGAGCAATGGTGTCGTGGCTAAAGTTTTCTATCTCGGGACTGTCCTATTATGTTTCACACAATCTGGTAACTCTGTGCCAGGCCCGATGCAATAGGAAAGGTATTCCGCTGGGAGTTTTAGTTCTCCTGCTATATTTTAACCCAGCTGGGATTTGTATTGCTAACACACATGCATTAGGAATAGTATATTCTCTCCTATTGAAATAACTGGAAGTCAGACTAAGTTTTCTCGGACATAGGTTCCTATCCCAACGTCCTGGAATGATGTTCCTGATAATAGACATGGAACGTATCTTGGCGACTGACGATGCATGTGTAGTAAGGTTCAAGAACTCCATGTCAATTTCCGGTGATTTTCAGCATCTTTCTCATCTTCGTCGCCGCCGAGGACCCTGAATGAATTATGTGGATTATGACAGACCTATCGTGAAAACCTAAGAGGATCGAACAAAACCAAGATAGTTTTTATACTAATATACTCGTCGAACGAATTCGTACTTGGCGACGGCGACGGAACTAGATATTGATTTGCATCGATCTTGTTTTGTTCAGAGATGAAAAAAAAAGATTATGTTCAATAAATCGACCATTTGACACGAACAAAACAAGATGCATGGACACAAGATAATGTATGGGATGCCAAAAGAAAAAAATGTTCATTCATATGCAATATTTCATCTTGGCATCTCAGTTTGAGTCCTACTGAAACCTTGGGTTTACTCCTACAAGTTACCGTATTATTTGACGGTAAATATATTTTGAGATCGCATGCTGAGTTGAAAATCAAAAATCAAAATGTTCGGGAGTCTTCGATGGATACACGATCATTAATCCAGCCTTGGACTATACTCGGGGAGAATCAAGGGAGTAGGCAAATAGTGCCTTGTGTTGTTTTGATGAACATACCCTTGACTTTACAAATCGGAGATTTTTTTGTCCCCGATAACCCCTCCCCACTGGATTTTATACGAAAGTATACACTGCATTATCACTGTAAACTTAGGAGCTGTTTAATCATGACAAACTTCAGGATGTTGTTGTTTTTCTATTAATCAGGGCGATTATACAATTACAGCCAGTGTGAGAAACAAACATAACTTCCAGCTCGGATGCATCACCTTCAAGGTTGAACTTGAAAGAAAATCGTACGGGTTCCTCTTTGGCTGATGTACATGAAGCGCAAATATAACTAATCGAGTATACGGACAGTGTTCTGTTTCATTTCCTTCTTCGTTTTTTGGACTGTGGTGTTAATCTTTTGTATCTTTTGTGTGAATGTTTGAGTCTCGTAGAGACGATTCGTCAACGGTCTCACAGGACGTGGATGTGGGTTGGGGGGAAAGGGGGGGCGTCTATCCCGAATATATATCTTCGTTTTCCTTAAAGTTGGTTGGCTGATACGCGCTACACAAGGCGAATAGGTTCACTGGCTGTTCTTATGACGTCACAGTGTCGTCTTAATCCTGGCAGCGATGATCCGTCACCTGGTCACAGCATATGCATACTGGAAACTCGGAGCGTTTGATAGAAGACAGCAGTACCAAATTTTTCCTACTTTTTTTCGCTGGCAGATCACCGGATTAGACTTTCAACCTGAACCACCTGTACATTTGTTCAGCTTTTCCAGTATGTTTGCTCTTTAGTGTGGCTACGAAGCTCCGTTCACTCTTTAGAACTCCTTGGGAAGATCTTTAGTATGATTACACGGAAGCTATCCAACAATATATCAACGCATTTTTTTTACAATCGTTTGATACTGGTACTAGCGCAAATTGGATTGAGTGGAGTGGAGAGGTTTGAGATTCTCGAAAAACCAAGCTCAGGCATCTACACCGCGACGTCGAGCCGAATATTTTCCAACAATAGGGTAGTATTTCTATAGTTTTCGTCGTTCCATTCTGGGCCTGTACCCTTTCATCGTAAGTTCTGGTGCCACGGTAGTTAACGAAACAAAATGAGTTTTTCGCTGATCAATGAATTGTGGGCGACGTGTTGACCATAACGTTGTCTACTCGAATGCGCTATTCGTCACCGAGAATAGACCAAAATCACCAATAAGCTTCCTAAATTATTTATACGCTATGAATCATATTTCTGTTCTGGTTGCCATCTGAAGATATTGAAGGATAACGTTATCTTGGAATAATACACACGCGAAATGGTACCATTAAACTGAGCTTGGTACCATTAAACTAATGTCAGCGACATTAAATGAGCCACACACATGCACACAAATGTTGCACATGTGACTGGTGCTCTTCAATATTTTCAAAAATCACATTATTACTCACGAATGACACATGTGTCGCTTGTGTTAAGTATTTAATTCACATATTAGACAAGCGAATGATATGCTCCTCTCATAAGACGACTGTGTGTTTTGCGGGAAATAATCAAGTATGACGATCTTTGCTGTATTGAAATATAATTGATCCCTCAAGCATTAATCAAAGCTGACATTTGGACACGACCCCCATGATGTCATACTTTTGAGACACAAACACAAATCCATGTTGATATATTACCCCGACATTAGTATATTATCCCTCAATAAAAAAATATGTCGGTTCAATCACACTTAGCCACGATTTTCAAGAGGGATATTTTTCTGTTTAACTGGCAAATGAAAGCTTTCCGCTTTACATCATACGAATGATATTCACATAAACTTTGATATTCAAAGCACGACTAAGTGATACTGGTCAATATATGTTAATGGCTCGGCGGTTCAGATCATTAATTTTTAGCTCATCTGGGCCGAAGGCCCGATGGGCTTATGTCATGGCCTGATTGTCCGTCGTCCGTCGTCCATCGTCCGTTGTGTGTCGTGGGTCGTCCGTAAACATCTTCTTCTCTGAAACCGCTTGACCGATTAAGCTGAAACTTGGCACGCATGTTCCCCCCAATGAGTACACCAGAATTTGTTCATGCCGTGTCGATACGATTTTAAATATGCTGCCATGGCGGCCATCTTGAATTTGCCCGTGAAATCTTGTCATCATTATTTTTCGGTAACTACTTCATGGATCGTTCTCAAATTTGGTACACCGGTTCCCCTTTGGGTCTAGTTGTGCAACATGTGTACTTTAGTCCAATTTGAACATCCAATATGGCCACCAGGCGGCCATCTTGGATTTCCCCATGAAACTTTGTTATCGCGATTTCTCAAGAACTACTGCAGGGATCTTTCTCAAATTTGGTACACAGGTTCCCCTTGGGGTCTAGTTGTGCAAGATATTTTTTGTGGTCCGATTCAAAAATCCAATATGGGTACCAGGCGGCCATCTTGGATTTCCAGATGAAACATTGTTATCACGATTTCTCAGGAACTACTGCATGGATCTTTCTCAAATTTGGTACCCAGGTTCCCCTTGGGATCTAGTTGTGCAAGATACCTTTTGTTAGTTGATTCGAAAATCCAATATGGCCACCAGGGGGCCATCTTGGATTTCCCCATGAAACTTTATCGCAATTTCTCAAGAACTACTGCATAGATCTTTCTCAAATCTGATACACCGGTTCCCCTTGGGGTCTAGTTGTGCAAGATGCCTTTTGTGGTCTTATTCACAAATCCAATATGGCCACCAGGCGGCCATCTTGAATTTCCCCATGAAACATTGTTATTGCGATTTCTCAGGAAGTACGGCATAGATCTTTCTCAAATTTGGTACCCAGGTTCCCCTTGGGGTCTAGTTGTGCAAGATACCTTTTGTTAGTTGATTCGAAAATCCAATATGGCCACCAGGGGGCCATCTTGGATTTCCCCATGAAACTTTATCGCGATTTCTCAGGAACTACTGCATTGATCTTTCTCAAATTTGACACACAGGTTCTCCTTGTGGTCCAGTTGTGCAAGATACCATTTTTGGTCCATTTTGAAAATATCCAATATGGCCACATCTTGAATTTCCCATGAAACTTTATGATGAAATCTCAGGAAATTACTGCATTCGTCATTTAATGTTCAAGGGGGACAACACAAGTTAGAAACTAATCTGTTGCAGTTCTTTAGTAAAAATTTCTCACAGCTACTTTCTCCAGTTACAGTCAGATGAGCTACAGTGCCGTGGCACTATCTTTACGATATATCATTACCAAACATACCAACAATTTTTTTTTTTTTTTAAGTTGACATTTAGGTATGATCTCATGTACTAGTAACGTCAACGCTTTGGATCTCCACTTTCCCCGATCGAAATTTTTACTACACTCACATCACTAAAAGTATGCATTAGGCTGCATTTCTCCGTAAGAATATGTGAAAACTATATGTAAACAGCTGATATCATCTATAGTGTACACAATGCTTGTTTAATGTAAATAGCTGACGACGTCTATATGATACCAAAGCGTTTTATTCACAAAACGGTACAATCTGATAGTATTGTAAATACTTGACATTTACATACATACTTGTTTAAACTAAGTTCGTATTAAGAACCTGATGTCTTTGAGGCTCGACGCGAAACAAACGATTCATTCACCGCATTGTTTAAAAGTCACAAAACAACAATCGCAATGATTTGTACAGAGGGCAAGCCTCGGGAACGACACGTCCACCAGCATAATTTCAATATATATACACTCCCAGAAATATTCAGGGAATGATCCTGAATAGATCAGGCTGCACATCCACAACTCAATTTCAGGGATTTTACCTGAAATCCAAGGATAATTTCCTGAAATTCGGGTATATCATCCATGAATTAAAGCTAAATTACCTGAATTTTAGGGGATTTTACCCACCTGAATAGTGTCGGAAACTTACTAATCAGGGTGGCAAATTTGATTGAATTTCAGGGAAAATCCTCTCATTCTGGGATTTTTTTCCCTGAAATTCAGGAAATTATCCCTGGATTTCAGGTAAAATCCCTGAAATTGAGTTGTGGATGTGCAGCCTGATCTATTCAGGATTTTTTCCTGAATATTTCGGAGAGTGTAGGAAACAATTAAACGCAACATTAAAGCTTTCGTAATTCCAGTGTAATCAGCTACATTGAAGTGTATTATCGAAGACAAATACACACTGTTCCAAATGTAATCTATGCTGACGTACACAGAAAAGTTGTAACCCACATCTTGTAACCTGTATAACGACAAAGTATGTTTGTTAACCATGATTTCAGTTCCTCTTATATTCAGTATACTATCCCCTTAGCCTGAGCCGGACATTTGACGAAATCTACAATATGTAATATATTGTTCGGCGTTTCCATGTATCAGTTGTAAATCGTTTCTTCTTGCGTTTACACTGTTTATATATTTAGTTTTCACAATACATATATATTGATAAGTATAAAGAAGTTCCTATGAACACATATATTTTTTACTTGCATTGCTGCTCGCCCCGCAGATCTTTTGTAGGTAGTTGTAGATGGTTCTAGGTTCATAATAGCAACAGGTGTCACATGAATATCTATGATCAGAATAACGCGTAGTTAGACTCACGGTCGATCATTTACTAAAAAGAAATTGTCAGATTTTTCGTTGTTTTTGTTTTGTTTTTTTTTTGCTATTTTCCTTGAAAAAAAAATTAGACGCTGAATTAAGAAACAAATATTCGAAGTGAAATATAACAATTTTACCGAGGAACAACCAGGAAGTGCAACATTTCCTCTGATCGGAAGGGTATGCAAATAGGCTCAAAACGGCCGCAATATGGCAGGCTATATAACGTCGCGTAGTGTCACTTCTCAGTTTTTTGTCATATCGGACATAATGTGCACAGCTTGCCAGGTGGCGGGGCAAGTTCAGATCATCGCCCAGGCCTGGATGTGATTAACACACATTTCTACTGTTCACACGAACACGATTCAGGTCGAATTGCTGCGATGTATACATTCCCAGGACAAAATGAACAAAACATCTCAAATATTCATTATCCATTAGCCTCGAAGTTTCAAATATTGTCTCGTAACCTGAGATAGTTTTAGATTTTGTATGCCTTGTATCAGGTCAAATTGTGGATCAATGGTGTGCTTATGAACAAGAACGATGATACCCAGGAAATATAGAAACGATGACCAACAAATTTCCGGGTATCTCTATCGTCATGATCACGTAAGAAAGCATGGTCAAGAACGAAGAACATTGTGTTCTGAGTGGTCAGTTCGGAGGCGTTATCCATGTCAGTCATATGGGTGAGATTGTCCCAGTTCGTATGGTTGTTGTTGCTGCTTCGTTCCTCAAGACTGAGGAGATTCGCATAGCCTTCAAGATTGATACGGTTGTCCCATTCCTCAAAGTTAGAACGGTTGATCCAGTCACCGATGTCGGTAAGATTTGTCCAGTCCTCAATGCCGTCTTCTAGAGTCGTACTGGAATTGTTGTTCACGGATTCACTGGCATTTTTCATACCAAGCATGATGTCTTTGGCGGCGTGACAACGTCAACTGATTTATGATTCAGGCTTCGTTAGTACCTTCTGTCCTTCTACCGCAAGAAGGTCACCTGGAAAGTCCAGAGACGGAAACAATGTACATGGTTAAATAATTGGGGGGAGGAGGTATTAGTAATATTTTTCTTACCACTTGAGATAGGGAGCTGAAAATTTCCACTCCTTACACTTGGGGCAAGATCTACCAGAAAATGTAAGAAATTCCAATCTGACCGCTTTGATAACGTCACATTAACGTCATTTATCAAAAACGGCATTATTTGGTAGATTCTTTTTCGTCAGTTTATTCGATTTTTTTTTATTTATTTATTTGTTTTCTTCACAAACAAAACTACATGATAAATTAGAAGATAATAATCTGATGCAAAATAAAATGCTTTTTGACAACTTCTTACAGAAAATCAGGAATTTTGAAGAAAAATTACGAAAACATTTTTCTGTTACGCCACTTGGACGCCATGTTGAATTTACCCCTGATTCCCTGATCGGAGAGAGGGATAAGAAAATAGGCTCCAAATGACCCCAACATGATAAACTACAAAGTCACGGGATGTCAGCGCACAAATTTGTGTTGTTCCGGAGATGTTAAAAGTATAAAATGGCGGTCTTTTGATGTCGAGAAGTGGTGTAACAAACAAAATAACAATTAGTCTTTTTGACTTTCTACATCACCATTATATTCCGATAGCAGTTTCGATGAATATTGTACCGAGGCAATGACGTGGTTGATATATCTTAAAGCGTATACGTTTTCGTTAAACTACACGTTAATATGTACACTCATCAAACATTAAGTTAAAGGTGAACCGAGAGTTATATGTATAATATCCCGACCTGGATGATGTTTGACGTTCCTTTAAATTACTGCGTTTATGTTTTGCTAACATTATGGATTCCGCACGATTCAATAGATGATTCTAATACAAAAATATTTATCTTTAATTTATTTTGACTTTAACAGAATCGCATTTCCTTCGTTAAATGATGTACTAGCACTGGTGAATGTGTCTTTGATGCGGATCCTTAAAATACGCAGCATCGAAAAATACACTGTAAAAAGAAATTGATTTCGCCATATTAAAGCAGGCGGAAGTCATGCGACTTCGATTCACACACGAATCTATCACGGATATGCCACCTATTTCTGGCTATTTTGAAATAGCTTATTATCTGATAGCGGATTAAATCAACCTGCAATGATTCAGTTGGTATGAACCGTATCGTATTTAAGTTTTGAACCACACGGCACATTGACAAAATGAATATATAGCAGCGACAACCTGGCTAAGAGTCGCAGAGCGAAATCATGCATGATCAATGGAGGTTATTCTTCACTCAGCTTTGGCGACATGACTTTTAAACGATGTGAGTTTTTACCTGCGGCACGCAGGTCTACGGGAGGCTCGCGTTGTTGTTGTTCTTCTTCTTCTTGTTCTTGTGACTTTTTGAAATGCGCATGCGCTAAGAGAGTGTGATCTCTGCCACACTTTTCTTTTCAACCTCCGATCTCACATGAAACCACTGTCTTCAAGCGCGTTTGAATTCATTTGCAACTATATTCGGTGGAATGAATTATTGCTTCGTTGATTTCCGTTCAGACTTCAATTCTCTTAAGTCAGTCGCTTTAAAGTTGTCGGTCGTCACATCAGTCACTGTCTTCAGATATTACCATTTTCATTGAACAGTATGCAGATGTATACACAATTTAAGATCCTTGGATTTCTTATATACCAAAGAAGATGAGCCGCAACCTTGTCGGTGGTTCAGCTAATTTACATACAGTCCCAGGCGACTGTCTTAGAAAGTAGAAAAATAAGTTCACTACTTCTAGTAATCATTTTATCTACCCAATCTAGATAAAACACAAATTGGCGAAGAAGCATAACAAGTAACGCATTATCATTATGATTAACATTAAATAATACTTGGTATCAAATTATAGATCATGCATCATAAAAACAAACGCAACAATTACGTTTCAGAAGTAAGCGGAACAACTCAGCAACTTTCACCGAATAAAGATGTTTCACTTTACCCCCAAGCAATTCGCATATATGGAAATATGTTTTGAAAGGAAGAATAACTTAACCCTCTGTGGGAATCGAAACAATGACCCTCCAATCCCTGGACTTGCACTTAATGGTAGCTATACCGATTCATTGATAATACTCAAAACTGACTTTATGCGCAAACGGTTTTATAATACATAAATGACTATGTACTATTTAATGAGTCCGACAACCCTATGCGCGAACAGTACATCATAGTTATATTGTGTACTTTCGGTTACAAGCATGAAATTTGGCACATAGCTATTTCGAATGATCCTCTTTCGGAACCAGTCCGTCTATCCTCATTCTCGTAAGCCAGGGCCTTGCTTCGCTGGTATTGATGTTCTCGTCCTCTTCCGCACTCATAATCCCTTTAGAATTGCATTAATCACTTCCGTAAAATCAATACTTATGTGTATCAGCACACAACGGGCAGAAACATGTTGCATTTGACATCATTCTCTCAAGTCAGAGCCCATTTCTGCTAGAACTTACTGGTTCTACACTTCACAATTTACGTTACTTTGTCAATCAGTTTTACGAATGAAATTACGTCATATATTAGCAGATACTGACCATAAAAGCGATCTATTTGACCTCGTTGTCAATGTCTTAGCTATACCGACTCATTGATAATACTCAAAACTGACTTTATGCGCAAACGGTTTTATAATACATAAATGACTATGTAGTACTTAATGAGTCCGACAACCCTATGCGCGAACAGTACCTCATAGTTATATTGTGTACTTTCGGTTACAAGCATGAAATTTGGCACATAGCTATTTCGAATGATCCTCTTTCGGAACACAGTCCCTCTATCCTCATTCTCGCAAGCCAGGGCCTTGCTTCGCTGGTATTGATGTTCTCGTCCTCTTCCGCACCCATAATCCCTTTAGAATTGCATTAATCGCTTCCGTAAAATCAATACTTATGTGTATCAGCAGACAACGGGCAGAAACATGTTGCATTTGACATCATTCTCTCAAGTCAGAGCCCATTTCTGCTAGAACTTACTGGTTCTACACTTCACAATTTACGTTACTTTGTCAATCAGTTTTATGAATGAAATTACGTCATATATTAGCAGATACTGACCATAAAAGCGATCTATTTGATCTCGTTGTCAAAAGCTAGGACCTTGATTTCCTTGAGAGTTTTTAAAATTTATTTTGATACCTTTCATATTGACTTGGAAGTCATTTTCGCGAACGCAATAATTTGATGTACCAAAAGATAATAACGAGAATTCGACATGATTCTCTTATACACGCAGACCTTGTTTAGTGAACTAACCCTGAAATTTCGCACTTAAATCACCTCCCGAATGACTTAATGACAAACATATTCGCGAATTGATTATAGGGCGATATCCATAGATACCGACAAGAAATGTTTCTTATTTGCAGAATTTGACTTAAAAAAAAATTAATAAAATTATCAACCTTCGAAAAGGCTTGATCAAACATGTCGGATGAGGTGATATCTCCTAAGGATGAAATAGGTAATCATTTGTATAGAAGGAGCAAATCATGCATGG
>JAVTVY010035212.1:0-15517 GCA_036873755.1 Hanleya hanleyi | reverse complement strand
GAGGGTGGGCCTCGGGGACTAACAGTCCACCAGCAGAATCCTACCATATACAGGTAATAAATTGGAGCGATATGCAAGAGGTGGGAAAAATTGACGACGTCTGGCGACTGAAAAGCAACCATAGGACTCCATAGGAAAGTTTCCATCGGTTCCTCCGATTCAGATGTCTTGCTGCTCTCAATGAAAACTCTTGGCCACTTCTCTCTGCCAATAATAACGTTTTGTATTTTCAGTTTCTGCCTGTTTGGAGCCAGTTCTGTTGACCGATTATTACCGCGAACATTCTTCTGTGGACGATGGCTGAACACTGAATGCAGGATCTGATTAGTATACTCATAGCCAATTTGGAAAATAATTTCTGTACAGTATAGTATAGCTATGCCGTCTTTCATTTTTGAAAATCAGAGGAGTTTTGCAAATCACTCCCCTAATATGATTCTAGGAGTGTAAATCACACTCCTGAAGGCTTTTAGTATGTAGATAAGTAGTTGTAAGGAGTGATGTTACCACTCACCTAGATCAATTTTAGGAGTGTAATTAGGGGTGGGGTGTGATCATACTCCTCAAAAACGAATGACTTGCTTTAATGCCGTAATTGCCTGACTAGGCCTGTATACTATGAACGTTCAAAAGCTAACATATCAATTTACAACTCTTATATTCATAGTGTGCTGAGTATATTGTATATATCGCGAAATCCTCTCCCTTTATGCTTTGTTCTGTAATTGTTTTTTCCCCCTTTTTCTTCCCCCCATTACTCTCCCATTCACTACTAAAAGTTTGACTAAAATATTGAACCAACAATTATTTATGAGCTGTTTTTCCTGCCACCATTCAAAAATGTCGAATATTTCAATCTGTATGAGCTTTCATACCTATACTCCTTGCATATCGCTCCCATTCAACACCTTAGCTTCAATACCAATATTATCCAGGCAAACAGCTCTTATAGAATCCCATCATCACAGTGAGTGAGAGAGTGAATCGAATTTAACGTCGCTTTCAACAATATTTCAGCTATATCACGACGAACCAACTAAGGACCGCCCAGCCCAGTTGTGTTCCTGCTACTTCAAAGAAGAAATCTTTGAAGCAGCATGGAACCAGACACCCTTCATCCACCCTATAAAACACTGAGGACAGCACACAAGACACAGACAGAACACTTACATGGTGTAATAAAGACAAGTGATATTACAGTGCTAGACATCACATTATCAAGTTCCTGTTGCTTCTCAGCAAAATGCATTTAATTGAAGCAACAGTAACCTGAACCCACCCCAGACCCTAACACTTCAGTTGATCAAATGACTGACAAATGTTAACGATAACGAACTTCCATGCCAAACACGACTGATTTGATTTGTCTTTAATAATTTGATGCCCGTTCTTATCCGTACATCATCCAACCCACATGTACTAATATGTTACTTATTGACAAAGCTGCTGTGGGCTTTGCAATTAATTTCACTTCAGATAGCCAAGCGACAATCACAGTATCTTTATAACAAAGTTTTGTTTTTCACAGCAGCAAGATAACCTATTTGGAATACACTTCCTCGTCACATGTAGTAGTTTTCAATATTCTAATTGGGTTAATAGTGATTTAATCGTGTTTATGTCATGATGGTGTGGTTATATCTGTATACTCTTGATGATCAAATATTATCCTGTGATGAATTAGCTATTTATATATTCAGTGGGTACTGAATTACGAAACATAAATAGATAACAATAGCGTTAGTTCATTCCTACGCGCCCATTATGATATGTGGCTTTAAAACATAAAGTGTATACGTATTGAGAAATCCTCTAATTTTATACATTGTTTCGTATATGTTCTTTTCAAACCAACACTTGAAGGGCCATTTCCCTGGCCAACATCACGAAATGTCGAATATTTTAGCTTCGTAGATGAAGTTTCAACAGTTGACGCAGGTGACAATAAAAAAAATGGATCCAAATATCCAGCAATTTCCAAGAGTATCCAGAGAGACAGCCCTTGAGTATCAGTCCACAATTCATTTGATCAAATGACTGACAAATGTTTAAGATGGACAAAATTCTTTAACGGATAACATCACATACTTGCCTGGTTTGATTCATAAACATTACTACCAAGTATCTATGATTTGATATCCGTTCTCACTCGCACACCCCCCAATCCGCATGTACTAATATCATATTACTTACTTGTCGAAGTTGCTGTGAACTTCAAAAGAAACCCCTTGTCAATTCACTTTCAGATAGTTAAGCGACTATTACAGTATCTTTATAACAAAATATTATTTTTTCACAGCAACGACATAAACTATTTGGAATACACTTCCTCTTCAGTGCGATGGTTATGTCCTAATGGGGATAATAATGATCTAATTGTTTTAATCTCATAATGCACTGGTTATATATCTGTATACTGCGGATGATCAAATATTATCATGTGATGAATTAGCTATTTATATATTCAGTCGGTATTTAATCACCTAACACTACCGGTAATAGATAGCAATGGCATTAGTTCATGCTTACACACCCATTATAATATATGGGTTTAAATCATAAAGTGTATATATATTGCGATCCTCTCATTTTCTACGTTGTTTTGTATTTGTTCTTTTCAGCTTTTCTCTGTGTTCTTTTCTTTTGACCCATTTATCTCTCATTCTCTACGGCAAGCCTGGCTGAAAGTATTAAACCAACACTTCAAGAGCCATTACTCTGGCTACCATTAGGAAATGTCGAATATTTCAATCTTTACATGTGAGATTTTAACAGCTGGCACAGGTGATACTAAAGTATTTTAGTAATTCCCAGAAATATCCAGCAATTCCCAGGTGTATCCGGAGGGCATGCAGCCCTTGAGTTTCAGTCCACAATTCTTTTGATCAAATGACTGAAAAATATTGAAATGGACAAAATTTCTTAACAGGCATCCCATACATGCCTGGTTTAATTTCTAAACATTACTACCGAGCATCTATGATTTGACCCCTGTTCCCAACCAAATCACATCCATTTGTATCATATTTCCTAGTTGAAAAAAGTTGATGTTCGGAGTTACTGTTAACTGTCTACTGTAAATGTAGTTCGATTATTGATGCAGAAAGTTGTTTGTGGACGACGGGGCTAAATATTAAATGTCTGATTTGACGCATATACTGCGAATTAACTCTTTAATATTTTTAATATTCACATAATTAGCGACATAATCTGTATATATTTCTGCTCCCTGGGGTGTAGGGATCCAAATATCAATTTCCATGAGTATCCAGGGAGACAGCCCTTAGAGTGTTAATCCATCATTTCAGTTGATCAAATGACTGACAATTGTTGAAGATAACGAAATTCCATACTATGCACGACTGATTTGATTTTTTTGCATTAATATCAAATATCTATAATTTGATGCCCGTTCTCACCTGTACATCTTCCAACCCACATGTATTAATATCATATTACTTGGTTGACAAAGCTGATATGAACTTGAAAAAAGACTTGGCAATTCAGACAGCTAATCGACTATTACAGCATCTTTATCAAATTTTTTTACAGCAGCAACATAACTATTTGGAATACATTTTCTCGCCTGATGCAATATTTTTGTCCTAATTGGGTGAATAGTGATCTAATTGTTTTAATGTCATGATGGCGTGATTATATCTGTATACTGTGGATGATCAAATACTATCCTGTGATGTATTTGCTATTTATATATCTAGTGGGTACTGAATTCCTTAAAGTTAATAGATAAAAATACTAGTTCATGCCTACACGCCCACAGTAATATGTGGCTTAAAACATAAAGTGCATTTATAACGAAACCGTCTCATTTTATGCATTGTTTTGTATATGTTATTTTCACCTTTTCTCTGTGCTGTTTTGTTTTTTTTGCCCTATTTTTCTCTCATTCTCTAATACAAGTATAGTTAACAATATTAAACCAACACTTGAAGATATTTCTATTGAAGACATGTTCTGTTACCTGGGGCGTAGGGATCGAGTTTTAATGTACATTTATCTCCGTGGTACCTGCAGAGGCGACTCCGCGTGACAAACTGATACCATCGATATGAGAGGTTATTGTGACCCTGATCTCACTATTAGCAAAACATACATCATGTCTGATTTTTCTCGATAAATCCCCGTTATCCTGTCAAATCCCCGGAGAAAGAAACAAGCAGCCAGAGGATGCTAGGTCCCCCGCCAAAATGGCAGCAATATTTATAAGCGCTGTCGGTTTCAGAAGATATTCATGAGGATGGCAACAGCTACTTCACAGGCGTAAGAAGCAGAGGGGTCTTTCCACCTTCCCAGGTTTTGAGATGAACTCCGAATGGCTGACTGAATGTTGATTGCTACTGTAATATATTTTCTTTACCATGTAGCATGAAAATTATGTAACCGAAATGCAACCCCAAGAGACAACTCATGGCATATTATCTGCAAACTAAATTTGACAAGAATATGAAGGCATCCTCAACCTATTGCCCAGAAACCAAATTTAGACTTTGACACAAGGAGTCACCACCTGTAGGTGCAAGCAGGCAAAACACAATCCCAAATGACATCTCATGTCATGGTATCGGCATATGAACTTTGAGACTCTGAAGAGGGGTCCTCAAGTTATTGCCGGTACTAGATGCTCACCGGTGTTCATGTTATTTGGGGCGGGTCACATATGAATACAAAATTTGAGAATAATCTGATGAGCAGTTGCCAAATTATTGCCCGGAAACAAATTTTTCCACCAGGAGACGCCACCTGTAGGCAGAAGCGGGGCAAATACAATCCCAAGGAACATGGTATCGTGGGGACATCTGCATACCAAATTTGAGAAGAATCCGATGAGGGTCCTCAAGTTATTGCCCAGAAACCAAATTTAGATTTTGACACCAGGTGACGCCACCTTTAGGCGCAAGTCAGTGAAATGCATTATCAAGCGACATCTTATGTCACGGTACATTCATACAAAATTTGAGAAGAATCCGATGGTCAGTTCTCAAGTTATTACCCGGAAACGAATTTGTGATGTTGCCACCAGGTGGCGCCACCTGTGAGTGCAAGTGAGCGAAAGGCAATCCCAAGCAACAGCTCCTGGCATGGTAAATGCATGCCAAATTTGAGAAGAATCCGATGAGCCGCAACGTTTCTCATGTTACCCAGAAAGGTACATATGTAGGATATTTCAAAGAAATTCGACCAAGTGTTTCTATTATCACTTGCAGCATGGAATAATGGAATGAACTCTAGTGGCGCCACCTCCGGGTGGATTTTGCTGAAACGCATCACCAACGGTGTTTTGTCGCAGGGAATGCATTTACCAAATTTCGAAGAAATCCGACAAATTGTTCGAAAGTTATCGCTCGCGAAGGATTTGAACAAACATGAACGGACATGCATTAAAGATTGGAACAAGACCCAGTGGCGCCACCTACAGGCGGATCTTGCTGAAACGTAATAACCAGTGACGTCTTGTCGCAAAGAATGCAGATGCCAAATTTCGGAGGAATCCGACAAAGCATTTAGGAGTTATCGCTTACGCAGTATTTGCACGGACATGCACTAAATATTGGAACAAGACCCAGTGGCGCCACCTACAGGCAGATCTTGCTGAAATGTAATACCAACAGACGTCTTGTCGCAAAGAATGCAGATGCCAAATTTCGGAGGAATCTGACAAAGCATTTAGGAGTTATCGCTTATGAAGCATTTGCACGAACATCCACGGACATGCACTAAAGATTGGAACAAGACCAAGTGGCGCCACCTACAGGCGGATCTTGCTGAAACGTAATACCAACAGACGTCTTGTCACAAAGAATGCAGATGCCAAATTTCGGAGGAATCCGACAAAGCATTTAGGAGTTATCGCTTATGAAGCATTTGCACGAACATCCACGGACATGCACTAAAGATTGGAACAAGACCAAGTGGCGCCACCTACAGGCGGATCTTGCTGAAACGTAATACCAACAGACGTCTTGTCGCAAAGAATGCAGATGCCAAATTTCGGAGGAATCCGACAGCATTTAGGAGTTATCGCTTACGAAGTATTTGCACGGACATGCACTAAGGATTGGAACAAGACCCAGTGGCGCCACCTACAGGCGGATCTTGCTGAAACGTAATACCAAGACACGTCTTGTCGCAAAGAATGCAGATGCCAAATTTCGGAGGAATCCGACAAAGCATTTAGAAGTTATTGCTTACGAAGTATTTGCACGGACATGTCCGTGCATGCACGGTTCACATAGAAGCAAGACCCCAGTGGCGCCACCTACAGGCGGATCTTGCTGAAACGTAATACCAAGAGACGTCTTGTCGCAAAGAATGCAGATGCCAAATTTCGGAGGAATCCGACAAAGCATTTAAAGTTATTGCTTACGAAGTATTTGCACGGACATGTCCGTGCATGCACGGACATGTCCGTGCATGCACGGACACATAGAAGCAAGAACCATTTTAAAGTCCCCGGCCGCGTTGCGGCGGGGGACAAAAATCATAGCTGACTATTACAAAGAAAACACTTCGCGTGAAAGATGATTTTTACAAAGATATATGTTATATTCACTGAACCGTGATGTAAGGTGTATAATGACAATACCGTTGAATAATGTAGATTATGTCAATTGTGTTAAATTTTCGAAATGATATCATACATTAATTCGATGTTATCAATTTCGTATACATTACAAATCAAATACATTAACTTTTTAAGCTGCTTTCCATATTACATATGCGTCATAAATTTCGTATTCGTTCTACTTTCCCGGAAGGCAACAGCCTGTTTTCTAATTACCTTTAAAGAGATAAGATTTGATCTCATTTTCATGCCCAAGATCTTGGATAAGTAAAGTATCCCTGCTGCCCTTTGGAGTGTATATTATACTCTGCCAAGAGAACCAATCATTTGGTATACCAAAAGAAGTCCTTCCGTCCCTCTCTCTTCATGGAATTATATTTGATAGACAGTTGCATGGGCACATTGTTTCGGAATTCACTGGTCCACTGTACAATTGGAGAGGTATGTAAGAGGTGGGGAAAGTTGACGTCTGGTGACTAAAAAAGCAACCATATACTCCACATATCCAAGATTCCCATTGTGATGGACATTATTCCAATAAACATTAAAAGAAAAGAAGAGATTTTAGCAATTTAACCCGGAAAATTGATATGATACAAGCTTCAGACACACCATCCAGCAGGCAACTCTCGTCAGTACAAAATTATCGCATCCATAATCAGAATATCTCATTCTTAATACAGTATTAGCTCTAATAGTATGACAGGAACTAGTTTTCTGCAGGCGAGAATGGTCGCGAGATTTCAATCATACCGGCAAGAGATGTTCGTGTCGTCAAAACAGCATTTTCTAACCACTATTCTCTGACCAGTATTATTCGATCAGTATTCTCCCACCAGTTTTCTCTGAGCAGTATTCTCTGACGAGTCTTTTCTGACCAGTATTTTTCTACCAGTATCCTCTGTCCACTATTCTCTGACCAGTATTCTCTAACCACTATTCTATGAACACTATTCTATGAACACTTTTCTATGAACACTATTCTCTGACCAGTATTGTCTGACTACTATTCTCTGAACACTATTCTCAAACCAGTATTATTTCAGTCGAGTGCTTGCTCTATTATCGTTTTCTCGATTTTATTGTATCTAAATCTCGTTTCGATGGTAACTGTCCATGAAGATCGTGTATCACACGATATTGGTTCAACTTATCATCCTTACCCCCGAGTTCTCCCCTGGCCCTCATTACCAACTAATGCAAGCAAGCACGCACTATATTAAATTATGTTTTTGTTAAATCACCATGATCGACAAAGGGCCAAACCTGAATATTTGCTAAAAGGTTTATGACTAAGAGAAAATAAATTTCCAGCGTCAGGTGTTATCGACACCAGAGCTCACTGAAGTATTGACATATCTTGCATGTACCATAACGCAAGGCATGCGGGACCTGCCCTGTGGGAAAGTTGTTAAGCATTGAAATGTGGTTTGTATATATATAGCGTGCATGTTGTCTCCATGACTTCTTACAAGAATTTTATCTGCCATCGATGACCCTTCTGCACACACATGTAAACTAGTGAGCAACAGATGCCTTCAGCATTTATATGTTTATTGTTTATGTTTATGTTTATTGCACTTCAATCACTACAGACACAAGTGTCCAATTACAGTGACGATAACAGTATAAAATTCAACATATGTACAATACAATAACAAAATACATGGCGTAAGGTTAGGAACATACAGAGAAGTTATAGTCAGATTGTTGACCAATATATATTAGCTAAATAACACGGATTTACAATTGCGTTTAAAAGTTTCAAAGGGCACGAATAAATCCAATTTACCGGCCATGTCATTAATATAGTTCTGGCATCTTGGTAAAATTGAGTTACTTCTTACTGAAATTCTGGATTGTGGCGGAAGAAATAATTTCTTCGCACGTAGACGCCTAGCTGGTACATAAAAACAAATACAACCAACCAAATACGAACAATGAAAAGAGCCATTAGCACAACGATGTAAAAATAAGAGATCATAAAATTTTCGCCGTGTTTCTAATGGCGGAAGTTTGAATGTTTCACACATGGAATAATAGCTGTAATCTAAGTTGGCTTTGTAGCATAAAAATCTCACGATTTTTTTCTGCACACGTTCAATACGCTCCGATAAAGTACTTTGATGAGGAGACCATATTGAACAACAATACTCCAAGCTGCTCCTAACAAGAGCTATGTACAATGATTTGATGGCAGTTATGTTAGAGAAAGATTTGCAATTTCTTTTTAAGAAACCCAACATTTTAAAAGATTTAGCTACAATAAGTTCAATGTGGGACTTGAAACTAAAACTACTACACATTAAAACACCTAAATCCTTCACTTCGCTCTTTTGTTCTAAAACAACATCTCCAATTTCATAGCTAAAATTGGTCTGTGTCCGTTTATTTGTAAAATTGATAGAAACACATTTTAAAATGTGAACATACAATTTCCAGGTGATACGCCACTGATAAGAACGGTTAACATCATGTTGTAAAAGTAAACAGTCGGCGGGGCTAGAAATGGGTCTAAAAATCTTGTTGTCGTCAGCAAAGAGAAAGCACTTTGAATTCAATAAAACAGACGGCAAGTCATTGATATATATTAAAAATAGAGACGGTCCTAAAATGGAACCCTGGGGAACCCCCGAGGGAACCTTACACCATTCAGACGATATGCCGTTAATTACTACTCGCTGTTCTCGTTCAGATAAATAAGATTTCAACCACAATAAAACATTCCCACCGATACCATATGCTTTGCATTTATGGATTAATAGTGTGTGACAAACAGTATCAAAAGCTTTTCTGAAATCTGTATAAATACAATGCACTTCACGTTTGCTGTCGATATGTGAAGAAACAACATCTGAAAAACAAGCTAAATTAGTTACACAAGAGCGATTTGGCATAAAACCATGTTGTTCTTCACAAATCATAGGATTGATAAAATTTCTAAGATGAGAATTTACAACAGTTTCAAATATTTTGTCTATAATTGGTAGGAGTGATATAGGTCTATAGTTTTCAACATTTTGTTTATCACCAGATTTAAAGACAGGTGTGACATTTGCCTTTTTCAATGTTTGGGGAAATACACCAGATTGCAGCGACATGTTATAAAGCTTGCAAAGCGGAATACAAAGTTCAGCTGCACATTCTTTAAGAAAAATACCGGATATATTATCATAACCACACGATTTGTGTGGATCTAATGATGACAAGAGTGTAAAAACTTCATCAACGGTACATGTAATGGTAGACAGGTTCTTATCAGTAGAAATATCTATTTCTGGCATTTCATTTACAGTTTCATTGTTAAAAACAGAGCTGAAAAAATTATTGAACATGTTGGCTATCACGCCTGGCTGAGATGATCCGTCGCTACCGTTGGACATTGTAGGTGGAATTGAGCCTTCCGATCGCTTTCCCTTAATATATCCCCAAAAACGTTTTGGGTTGTCCTTCAGGGAATCTTCAACAGAAGATAAATATTGAGAAATTACATATGTAAATAAATAAGTAGTTAACACAAATTGATAATGATGGTGGATTTTGCTCGAAAATCCATGTTTATATTCATCAAGCTGAAAGATAAGCTATCAAAGTCGATACAAAGCTCAAAGTCTGATTAGCGTGCATGATGTCCACAGGACCTCGTCTCAAATCAATAAAACAATGCTGATTAATCGATCTCAAATCAATGATGCAAAGCTGATTAATCGATGCTGCTGTTACCACACGCTACGATATACCATACTATATATATATATATAAAGAAAATGATAGAAACGCACTATAAACAGATTCTGAAAATAGGAAAACGAAGCTCTAAACGCATGATAGGAAACGCATTGCGGTGTACGACAAGGTGATACCCTCTCCCCAACTTTGTTTTCTATCTTCATAAATGGTCTTATTGAGGAATTTAATAATTGTGATGTTGGAATCCATTTATCAAATGATACAATGATATCTGTGTTGGTTTATGCTGATGACCTCGTTATTTTAGCTGAAAATGAAACTGATCTTCAGTTATTGCTTGACAAAGTAAATAATTGGTGTACGCAATGGCGGTTCAACATAAATATAGAGAAATCCAATGTAATACATTTTAGAAATACAAGGAAAAAGAGAAGTGAGTTTAAATTCAAAATAGGAGAAACGAATTTAAATTATGTAGAAAATTATAAATATTTGGGAGTTGTTTTTAATGAATGCATGAAGTTTGACACGTGTGCTAAAATATTGGCGGACTGTGGTGGAAGAGCACTTGGAGCCGTTATTAGTAAGTGTTGATATATATCAGATCTCAGTTTTCAAACTTATACTACGCTGTTTGTCCTGTGGACATCATGCACGCTAATCAGACTTTAGAATATTATAGTGGGAATATCGTATGAGCTTCCAGGGTTCCTCTTTTCTGTGCATTGATCTTTCCCGTGACAACAATTGAGTTACTCAAAGAGTAGCTTTGATTCTCTGGCGAACTCCTATCCCCACCCACGGGGATAGGTTTTGACTCCCATGACTTTGGGCCATACGCTCTATCCTGTTATCTAAGCATTGTCCTAGCCTATATACTCTTATATTCTGGTAGTCAAAATACATCCATATAAAGCAGTCACTTCACTCCAGTTTTCCCTGACAAGCGAAATTTATGGAAATCAGTAGTGGCCATGAGCTTGATTAAAAGGTTGCATATTGCGAATGGTCGTAAGTCTTCCACAAATTTGGTCTCACTCGTCAAGGAAAACTGGCTCGTGTGTACCAGGCCGTGATCTGAGCATTACACTGCCCTATAAGTTATAGCACAATTATATATAGCACAATGATATTATTCAGCTACCACTACCCCTAGACACGACCCCACCTTCTGGGATTAGATCCTCATGCTGTATCTAATACTTGTCCATGTAACGCCATTTTGATATTCAATTTCAGATCAAAAAGTGGCATTCAAACTTTGTAAGCAAAATCCGGACTGCTTATTTTGATCTTACACGAAATTCAACCATTTAGTTCATTTGCTACCTTGACAAACTGGGTAGTTACGATATGGAGAATTGATTTTGTGTCTTTTATAGGGAAATACCGTACATTGCTGATACTAAATATCTGCATGTTCAACTTACCAACATGTGTCGCCTTATATAACGAACATGTTATATGTCTAGCGCACCTCTCCATATAACAAAAGGTAACCTCATAATGCATCATTGTCATGTCTAAGCCTAATTAAATCCATTCCCAATTCTGACCAAATGCTGCCACCCTAATGTAACTTGTACATACATATATATATATATATATATATATATATATATATATATATTAAAATGAAGCAGATAAGCAATCATTGTGTATGGTAAAATAAAATAAAAGACTATAACATCATAAAGTATGACGGTGCTGTATTTACGCGTTTCCCCTTTATGTTCTTTTTTCCATCCCACTGAAGAATAAATTGGCATCTGCATAATGGTTTAGATTGCTGAAACGATGGAAAGCGTACTTTAACTTTTTAACTTTTTACGTGGCTGCGGTGAACTAAACAGAACTTTACATTCACGATATATATATCGTCGAATTTGAGACATATGTTTTTTTGTAAAACTACAGGGGCGATGTGGGAGAAACCGATAATGTTTTTCTACATTAAAATGAACTTCAATAGAAGTATTTTTTGTACTTAGAATCATCATCATCATCTACTTCATATATGCAACTTTTTTTTCAGGGAAGCGAGTACTGTATATGGATATATGTAAGATCAGCTATGCGGTTATACATGTACTATATTCATGTGCAAAAAGGAGCTGTGAAAGGGTGAATATGTGAGAACCGAACCCATGAAGAATAGAATATATTAGCTCAGACCCAGACGAAGAAATTATAAAAACCTATAGCTTACAACGAGTTTTATGACATATCTAGAGTGCTATATGCAACAATTTATTTAGTATTTCTTCCTCCTAAGGACATTCAGTTCATATTCATAAAGTAATTGATATATCTTGTGTATACAATATTCCCGCAGAATTTTTTAGTAAATAATGTATAGTGTTAGTGATTTTATTGACATGTGAACTCTTCAAATCATTAAATTGTTATATTCATTATACATATATTTTCGTTTGTATGTCTCATTGTACATATCATTTGTGAATGAACAATATTTACGTATTCAGAATCAATAGAACGAAATTAAAATTTCGAGTGCTCCACGAATGTATGGAAAATGTGAAGGAAGATGTATGCGAACATCATTTACCATCCATTTTCTATACTTTCACTTTTTTACTGGTTTGAGTGGCATTTATATGCATATACTCTCCATTGTGTATGGCAAATACAATACTTTTACACATTATACACCTTGTCAAATTTATTAAAAAAATCATCAAGTATGTAAAACATATAATTCCATGCAGATACGGGACTATAACCTTGGTCTTAACCCCGGTTGATCACCAGGTACATGAGGTATTCCTTAACAAGTCCAAACATAAATCACGGTCGAATCGATTGATATCGACTAACTCTGAGGGTATCGCTCTCCGCCGGTGTAATGTAATCTACTTTAATATCGATTTATTATATTTAAAGTTTGACTCACCTAACAACGCACACGAACCATATTTTCTTCGTGAATACACATGTATATATGTCAATATGTCTCGCTAATTTGAACCTTCAGAAATCATGGCTCTTGAACAGACCTAAGACTCAAAATATTTGGCTGTCGGAGAAGGCTTTATTGCTTTTTCAGAAGACTTTCCGAATTAATAGATATTATATTTGGATACATTGTTCTGATGTCATCATTGAAAATTGCTGAACGTTTCTCTCTTGCAGGAAACCGTGGCATGGGTTATTTTTTCATTTGATACATATTTGGAATTCATGCTAACTGTCGCATGTCGCTACAAATATTTTCCCCACTTGGGTCGTCTCTTCTCTCTTACGGTCACATAGTTCATCACTTTCCATCAGATGAATTGAAAGGGCTAATACATCATTGCTCTTGGACATTTGTATATAATACCGCTCCAGCCGGTGCTAGGGGCCGTATAGGCATGTCATTCAAGATGTCAGCATGAACATCTACCATAAAAAACTTGACTGAGATACAAATCCTCGCATGGATCATTTCCTGTCCATGTGCTGATTTCAGATATGCACGCAGAATATCGGCCTGTACGCCGGCATCTTTCTACACCACCTATATATTTTGCGTTTAGTTTCAATTATTGACGCGGAAATTTTTTTGTGGACCAGGGCTGAATATTAACTGTCAGATCATAAAATCTGAAATTCTGAACACTTACGTTGCCTCATGTACACCTTGTTCTTTAATATGTCTCATTGTACCATATGCTTTTGTTTGTTTGTTTGTTTGTTTGTTAACCATATTCTACAGCTGCAGATAAAATACTTTAAAAATCAATTAAATTTTACATACTATTTCGCGACAGAACATCCCTATTTTTAAAAGGGCTATTTCTCTCAAGCTACACAACTTATTGACCCATCTAAAGTATTTGCGGTTAGTAGAAATCTTCAACTAAAAATCAGTCACAATCGTTTGTTACAATTTTCATGGTTAATTGTTTCCAAATCGTATTTTGAACTGCAGTAAATAAGGAAATTATATAAAATTTTCAACGTATTTACAAAACTAGAACATATACAGAAATTTTGATAAACGCATTTTGAATATATAGCCATGTATGACCTTTGTTAGTACCATATGAAATTATCCTATTCACAACGATAATTTTCATTTTATTTTTTTCACCAGAATAAAGGTCTAATTTTTTTACTAAAAAGGGTAAAAATAAATGACGATTTTTGTACAATCAGGGGATAATATTGCTGACAAAGTTTAATCGTGATTACAAGTTGTCTGGATATCAATACTGAGCTCGATAATATGCTAAACCTATATGCTCTGTGATTCTTGAAGAAATTGACTAACCAGAGAAGAATACTATAGCTCATTCAGCGTCAATGCAACTGGTTTGAAAAATGTAATCATATTCTAAATTCTATTATTTAATACTGGGTGACATGTATCTCCAGAGAAATACCACATTATTCTGAGTTATGGTAAAAAACGCTTGTATCTGTCGACCGAAGAAAATGTTTGTAGAAGAGTGTCTTTCTCATTTATTTTTTTTATTTTTTTTTTTTTAGTTAAAAACGCGTCGATAGCAGGGCGTTACTTATGTTCAATAATATTTAATACTAAATACTATTCTACAATACGAAAAATGTTATCGTATTCTAAGTTCTAAAATTTAACTAGCTTAAATTTTATTCAAATTATTGATTTCAATTTCTTTTTTAATTGTTCAATGCCTACTCCTTTAGAACGTTTCATTTGTCGGAGAGATCATGGTAAAATCGTAGCTTAAATTCAATTTAGTTCTTGTCTCGTTTTGTTTATTTTCATGAAATTATTTAACTCGATTTGGCTCAAAGTATATTTATATTATATATTTCCATCTCGTCTATCTTGAATTTACCCTATATATAAATATTATTTCACATAGGAACATTCACTAGATCTTGGACAACCTTTTTTGTATCGGTAGATATACCCCCGCATTATATTTGGACCGACGCTTTGATATCATAAGCCACGAAGCTTTCTCCATCCTTCACCAGAAAGGAAGGATCCGTCATTGTCATCATTCTCAAAGCAAAGAATACCATGGCAAAGTAGTAAAGACTACTTATCAGTGATAACGATCTGAAAAATAGAACAGAACTTCCTGAGGTGTTGAGGTATTGTCGCCAGGATTGAAACCTTGTTGACCGCTTCCCTCTTGCAAGTTAAAAATCATGATTTTTATCATTTTCATTTCATCCCCATTTGAAATTGGTATGTCTATCGTAAATGGTCTTGTTGAGGCGAAAAGTTTTAGACGACAGCTGAATATT
>JAVTVY010035211.1:0-14657 GCA_036873755.1 Hanleya hanleyi | reverse complement strand
TCCTGCAAAATATTATCTTTTGATAAAACAAATTCATGTTTCTTACTCCAAACAGATACGTTATCACATCTCATGCCGTATCAATATCTCGTGATGAAATTGAATGCGTTACGAATTTCAAATTTCTGGATGTATATGTTAATGATAATTTAAACTGACAAACGCATATAACGAATTTGTCCTGTGAGCTCTCTAGAAATATTGGAGTAATAAATTGTATGAAACAAAATCTAAATACTAAAATCCTAACCACACTCCCTGTTCATTTCTTATTGTAATATTGTCTGGGGTAACACGTTCCAAACTCACCTCAGTCCCGTACTGATCCTTCAAAAACGAATGGTTTCAGTAATTTCTCTCATCTCAAGATATGCCCACACCGGTACCGAACCCCTATTTACCAGATTAAATATTTTGCCACTCCGATCTCTCAATGACTATCTTACTTTAACTTTTTTCATTAAATTCTTTTAACAGAACTCTTTTCTGCGACTAAGGTTCATTAACTATTTTCTGAAGCTATCAAATTTCCACTGTTATCCGACTAGGCAAGCTGCTGTAAATCTCTATAGAACATCCCACTTCTCTGACTTGAAGTCCTGCACCTCTCCCTCGCTTTTTAAATCTCGACGGAAATAGCATTGCTGTCAGTCGGCTCACTAGCAACCCTGCATGAATTTTTTTCGATCTGTAAAACCTCTTCTGTATGAGCTTCTCATTTGGCTGAGCACACTGATTGTTTTATTCTAAATTAGAATGTATCATAACTATTCGCCAATTACAACTGCTCTATATTCCTCACGCTTGACATAAAATGCTGAACGTTTCTCCAACCTGGGATAAAACAAGACCTTTGAATTTTACTCCCGCCTCTGTTCAGCTATACTTCTAGATTTATTATTGTATTTGCTTGCTGACTGGTGAATAAATTAAATCAATCAAAATCAATTATTCAAAAGTTGATGAGGTACAAATTTACTTTACGAAGATCATACCAATGTAGTAATTTCAGGTTGGGCAATATGCTAGACTCATTTGAAACTGCATGAATGTTAAAAGAAGACGGTATGGTAATAACACTAGAAGACATCGAGCCAGTTCAAGTCCTAACCTGCCCCTGGCTCAATTTCCTACTCATTCCGCTGATACTTCGGTTTCCCCCACCAGCCAAACTGGCTGTCACCGTATGAGTGTAATCACGTTGTGTGTGACATTAAACCAAATCCCCGCCTCCTTTCCGCTGAAAGTACAATTATTCGGATTCAATAAATCTCGTGGAAGAGGACAATATGATAATATCAAATGTGAGGCCGTATTAGTCGGGTTCCAGTAGAGACCTGGCCATCCGCTGTATCTTATGCAATTCGGAAGGCGGAAAGAGCTCTTCCGTCAAACGACCAAACTCCATGGATGCGTACGGACTTTGATATTGTAGGCATATTGTAAGCCATCTTCACCAGCCAAGTCAACTACATCGCAAAGCTCTCTACGCTGCCTTGACATTCTTGGCTGGTGGCAGAGGAGTACTGAACTGCGCCACCTAGCGGAAGTTTTAACGATGAGCGACTTTTTGCCTCCAGGAGTTGTTCCCCTTCAATTTCAAGTCGACCACACTCATAAGGCGATTCGTTATCGTTCGACCGTGCAGCGCGTCCCAAAAGCTGATTCAACTGATCAGAACACCGATAGTGGCCGTGAAAATGCTTCTCCTGTGGGGGTTTTTTCCGGCAGAATTTCCCCACACATTCGACACAGATCGTTCTTAGTGGGGCCGCCATCGTATCGTATCGTATCGTATCCTTCCATCTTGGTAATCAACTGCTACGTAACGCCCATTCTGATTGGATGCAGCAAGCCGTCTCTGCATTCCACTCATCGATGAGGATTCACGTTCCAACTTTACTAGAGAAGTATGCCAAGGCAATGTACAGAGCAACGTGATGTACGTCGACTTGGCTAGAGAAGATGATTGTAAGCCTGTAAGGCGTCAAAGATTTGATTAAAATTCAAAAGAAGGCAAAGACGCTGCCATTCCTGCTCTTGCGTGACCTTGACATAATGAATACAATCATTCACATATTGGATGTAATTGCCAAGTGCAGACGAAAGTTCTATCTTTGTTCACGGTGGTCTCATCAAAGCATGTCGTACGTATTCCAGTAGCAAGTTCGTAGGAGAAATTTACAATACCGTTAGCAACCGTGAGCGTGGTTTGAATCAGTTCTCGGCGGCGTTCCACCTCTCTTGCCACCCCAAAGATTACAGGACCGATATCACCTACAAAATCTAATAAACCTCGATGAATTCGGTTAGGATTAGGTATACAGGATCTAGCACGCTCAGTTTGAACAGTTAGATGGTGAAAACGATAGAACTGATTCAAAAGATCATTACGCGCCACTCAATTGTTGCGACTGATTAACCACATGGTCAATGCCCTGCCCACGGGTATGAATATCGGCGGGGGCTGTGGCGGAGGAATGGTCACAATTACTGTTCATTCGGCTTTCGCTGAGTTGATCGATGTCACACCAGTAACGTTAACGCAATTCTGCAAAAGAGAGAAATCCGTCCAAACCAAGGGAAATTAATTTAGCAGAAACAGCCCTGATACAAGCCTGACTAGACCTATAGCCAATGATAGTGAAAAGTAAGAGTGCGTTGTGTACGACCGAAATACAGAGACGGCAAATTCTGCTGTCAGCGCTTGCGATTATAATGGCTGTGAGGTGCAATATTCATATCATTATGATCCGAGGCGTCCTCCTCATTGGCTGGCTCATCCGGTATATCCACATCAGAGGTGTCACTTACACCCTGACCCTCAACGTCAACATCGACCTGCCCTAGCAGACTGGACGTATGATTGACAGGTTCAGAATTTGACTGTATAGGAGAGCGGACAAGACTGGCACATTGGCATGCTCATGAAGTAAAGTGACAGCTACATTTAGCTGGCGTTCGGATCTTTTCAAGATTTGTTGAATCCCTGGATTACATTGAGGACGTGATCTCGCATTGTCCCATACAGTTGTAGGATGAACCACACGGAATTACAGATGTTGACAGCTCTAGTTTCACCTGCCCGTTGGTGACGAATATGTGCCACAGAACCATTAATCTGAAAGATTTTGTACTGTGGATCACAATGAGCTTTGAGCTTAATTCGTTCATCAGCCTTAACCCTATCTGGCCTGGGCTTTTTGGGACCTATCCAGGCCTGGGGGGGGGGCCGAAATGGGCCCTCCCCCTAATTATTTTTCTTACCCCTTGAGCCAGGATGCTGAAACTTATTACACTATACCCTTGGGTCAAGCTCTACCAGGAAATGTAAAAAAATCCAAGATGGCCACTTTGATGACGTCACAGTGATGTCATTTTCAAAAACGGCATTTTTTTGCCGATTTTTCGGTCGTATTTTCTTAATTTTTTATTTTTGCAATTTCTTCACAATAACTGCATGAAAAATTAGCAAATATTAATGTGATATGAAATAAAATAGTTTTTGCCCACTTTTCATCGCGGAAAAGCAGAAATTTTGAAGAAATATGACAAAAACATCACTTTTCTGGAACCCCACGTGGCCACCATCTTGAATTTACCCATGATCCTCTGCTCGGGGGGTTATGCAAATAGGCTCAAAATGACCCCAATAAGATAAACTATAAAGTCACGGAGTTTCAGCTCTCCATTTTTTGCCGTTCCGGAGATAGTGCAGAAAGTTTGGTAGGGGGGCCATAATGGCCCCCCAGGCCAGGTAGGGTTAAGAACAGCTGAATCACCCACTTGAAACTCACCATCACGAGTACTATGATTGATCTCAATGTTACATGCGATATCTTTCCGTTTCAACTCGAGTGCGTTGTTATACGTTACTCAGGTGCCTAAGTCGATTACTTAAATCTTGAGAAGAATGACCAATGATAGCGGTAGTCGTGCGCGTAGACCATCAAAGTAGAGTTTGGCTCACACTCCCAAAGCCGTAATTGATTATTGACTAACTTCTGGAGGATGTTTTTAATACTTTGGATCAGTCCCACCATTCGTTTGCGAATGGTACGGCGTTTGACTTGACTTACCTGATTCCGAAAATATGGAATTCATTGCCCAGTGATTCCAGACAGGCAAATGACTTAAGGACAAGGGGGATGAAAGAGATTTTGGCATTTTTTTGTCAGGTTGAAATTTTCAAAAAGGCACTAAATTATCAAGGGCGCATTATTTCATCTCAGAAAGATAGGAAACACAATTAAACACAAGAAAATACGAGTATTTCTTTGAACTAATTCGAAAGAAATGGCTTTGTGGAACAAAATTGATCAAAAATGTAGTGGCTTTTTTTAAGTAAAATTTGGAATTGAAGAAATGTGGTGACTGTTTAACTCGCGAATAAAGTTGAATCATCTCTTCGTTGAGGTCAAACAAGAATGACCTACTTGAAGTTGTTGGAAAATAGAATGCTACACGTGGTCAAGCAAACTGAATTGTTCGGGAAAATGGCGATTCACATTTCTTCCTGCTCAGGTGGACTTTTTCCGGCCTCGATGCATTAACCCTTCGCAAAAAAAACCTGAACACCTGTCAATCAAAGTCATCTGAATGAGACAGTCATTCAACGTGTTGTTGCTGTTTCGTGTTGTTGTTGTTTTTGGCACGTTGTGCAGAGGGTTAATGGCATTGAGGTAAGCAAGTTTATGTTCAACCATTCTCATCGACAAACGCTTTGAGAACATGCGATCGGAATGCACAAACATTCAAGTGTGAGGGCTACTCACCGAAATTCACTATACTACCATCTTTGTTGTCTAAATTTGATGTAATTAGACGGATGATCTTTTTTTCCTGAGTTTGACCAAATTATCAAATCTCGCGCGATTTCTCGAGAAGGCGGCGACAGGATATTAGAGTAAGGCGGCTGGGAAAAGTACACCTCTAGGGAGGTTTCCAAAAATGATTTTCACCATTGAAACTATCCAATTAAATATTTTGTATTCTAAATATCACCATATTTTACTGAATTATGATGCCTCTTTGATGTTTATACATGTTATGGACGATATCTTCGACATGCCTACTTGCGCGTATGAATATTATTAACATGTGATGGGTCACCTTGTTTGGGAAAGAAGCACGCACTGTCACGTTCCGACCTGTGTGATTTCAAAGCGCTGAATTCGATTTCTTTGCCAACAGATGGATTTACAAGTACGTATCTAACTGTATATTTGTGGAAAATTTGAATTTAATATCTGCTGTAGTTTATTTTCTATTGAATTATCTTTATTTCCTTGTGACGTCGGAGGAAAAATGGCGAAATTTCAGCAATATTTTGTGTTCACGTGCACAGTCGAAATATGTAAGTGCGGCCACGTGCTTCTGGCGAAATGGATAATTTTGCTCGTAGGACCTCCAAAACTTAGTCATTTTATTTATCGTTTTCCTGGCCTGTTATAGTATTTATTTTCTGAAAGTCGCTTCACGAAATTCTTTGTCATTTCATTACATTTTTGCTTCACAAAGGTTTTGAAAAAAAATTCAAAAAAAAAGAAATACATTTTTTGTCATTTCATGTCTCATGGTATCATTGTGTCATAAAATTTGGGCATTATAATGATTGGCAAAAAAATTCAAAAAAGTCAAATATCCGGATGATCCTTAAGGACATTAAAAAACTTATCAAGCAATGGAAAGGGTTTGACACATGTAAATGTGCCGTGTGTAAACACTTTTAAGTTGCATCTTATACACATAAATTTATATTTATATATATTTCCAAGATCTGGCAGCAAATAAACATTTTTTACTATCTGTGATCATTCATTAGAAGTTTTTATAAATATCGGCTGCTATGAAATTCTTAGTATTGTATATTATACCATTTCATGTGATATGTATGTTTTAATTTAATATATATATTTTATGATTTATTTTAATTGTTACATGTCGGTGAAAAGTAGCTATTGTAGCTCATGTTCACCGGCCGTTAATCAGTCAGGTATGCGAGGAGTTGAGACGTGTTTTAGCTCGACTCCCTGTCTCAACCAGAACTAGGACTCATCCGACAATAGCGTACCTGGGTATTTGTATCCTATATCTATCATATCTGTTCAATACCTGTTCAAAATCATGCCGCCTAAGATAAGACCAAGAAAATCTGGTCAAAATACTGTTTTGGAGGTGGAAAAAACTAAAGCGGTAGCTAAAGTAACACCTGTGTATAAATCGGGTGATAAATTATAACACATATAAGGGAAGTGGGAAGAGGTGCCGACATACTGACTGCGTCACATGACTTCACAGAATAGTCTTCTGGTTAACCTAGCAAGTAATTACAGACCTATATCGGTTCTTCCCTGCTTTAGTAAAGTTTTCGAAAAGATTGTTGCCATCAGAATGACATCTTTCCTGGAAGCCCACAATATTATCAGTCTCAATCAATTTAGCTTCCGGGCTAACCATTTCACATGTGATGCAGTGTTGGCACTATATGATAAATTAATTAGTGCAAAAGAAGATAAAAAGTTTAGTATTGCCATGCTTCTTGATCTCTCTAAAACGTTTGACACCGTCAACCACCAAATTCTGCTTCATAAACTTGAACACTATGGATTCCGAGGAATTATCAATGACTGGTTCCGCAGCTATCTGTCTCTTCGGTCTCAGTGCGTGTGCTATAACAATGTACTCTCTTCAACCAATGTCATGGATTGTGGTGTACCTCAAGGATCGATCCTCGGCCCCATTCTTTTTCTGGTCTATATTAATGACATAGCCAAAGCATCCTGTATTCTAGACATACTCCTTTTCGCCGACGACACAATCGCAGTTTCTTCCGACTCAGATTATGATCATCTAGTCGAAACTATGTCAAACGAGATCGCCAAACTTCATGACTGGTTTTCCTACAACCTGCTGTCTCTCAACATACAAAAAAAACAAATATATGCTTATCAAACCAGCCAGATACAAATCGTATTACATCTAAACTGGTCCTCGATGGTAATGAGCTTGAATACATTCAAATTTCTCGGCATTCTTTTTAATGACAAATTAACCTGGCACTCACATATTGAAGCACTATGCTCAAAACTGTCAAGAAATATAGGTATTATTAATAACATTAAACATTGCGTGAACAGAAAGACCCTAATTCTTTGGTATTATTCGTTATTTTACCCCTACATATCCTGCTGCAGTATGGTCTGGGCAAACACTTTTCGAACGCTCATCCGCATCGTAACTGCAAGTGCCAGACGTGCCCATACCAGCAACCTATTTGTAGAAATGAATATTCTGCCTCTACATCTAGTAAATGACTACCTAATTCTGATATTTGCTCACAAATTCTTCTACCATTCGTTTTTTTCTTCCCTACTATTCGCGCAATTACTTCATCAAATTATCTGCAGTACACAATTATCCAACAAGACAAGTTAACCTTAATCTGTACGGATCGTTTTATCACTCACAACTCTCATTCTACTCCACCAAAATTAAAGGACCGCGGATATGGAACTCATTGCCAGCCAGCCTGAAATGTCATGCCTCCAAGTCACTGTTTATATACCGACTGAAAGACTTTTTGCTCAATAAATTCGGACGTTGATATGGTCATTATTAATTCCAACCGCAATTTCTTGCCTACCGGACACCCTTCATCGTACAACCAATTATCCATGCGCATCGATCAGTCTATTTCCAATCAAGTTATATGTGTATAATGCCTTGTTTACCTGTGCGCAGTCTCTATTGAACATTCGTCGATTTTGTTGTGTGTGTGCGATATCTCTCGATAAATGATCTATTGCAGTGCCTTATTCACCTCACTAGTGTAAATATTATATTCGCCTTATTCACCGAACTAGCGTAAATATTAGAACATCGAAAACTGTATTGCGACTTTCCATACTCCTCTCGCCGTATACCATGAAAATCTACTCTAGCTAATCAGGCATAAAACAAGCCCCCTGGGGTTTTACTCTCGCCTTATGTGCGGCTAATGTTATTTTTACCTCCGTCGATCAGACGGAGGTCTAGGAACGCAACGTGAAATCTCCCGCCAAATAATTGTCATATGGGGAACCCACGACTCATAGTATTTCCAATAGGGATCGTCATGGTTCCCGACGAAATCTTGCACTTTTTCTTTGGACACAATTGAAATAATGGGGTTCCCCATTGCAATGCATTGCAGTGGGCCTTGCTTCTGTAGTCGGGTTCCACCTCAACGAATTGAAACTCACAGCGAGGCTGAACCCAAATCGCTGAACCTCAAACGACGTTGCCAAATCAGGTCAGATTTCCCATCAATTTTCTCTCCCCCCCTTTGGCTAAACTACACCCGTTCTCTCCCTCTTTTCCCCATCAAACGAAAGCTTGTGAAAATCTAGGAGGCAGGAAATATTCCCTTTCCACCAGCAAACACGTTATTAGGCTCTATTTCCCGAAATAAAATTTACGGTGGGGAAGGTCACCAAGGTCGCGCAAACCAAGACATGTTGTTGCTTTCCATTTCCGGGTTTGTATTTTGAGTCATTTCTTGTTTCCAAGAGTGTTTCATTACTCCAGATCTATGCGAACATGTTCTATGACATATCATGTTCTAACGCAGGTCAGTCTCGTTCCATCGAACTATAGCCAATTAGTCGTTAAATCAATAACCGAACAAAGGGGGCGTGGTCCATATACTTGTAATGTTGTGTAAAACTGTAAAATGCATGTTTTATTTTTCGTTTATTTTTTATTTTGCTGCATGTTTGGGCTGATATATAACGTAGATGGCAAACCTGTCTCATAGTCTGTGAAACCCAAATTGTATGAAAATTCAACGCAAACAACATGTGCTATTTTTCTTTGTTTATATTCAAAATTCATGTTTACTTTTGGGTCACATTTATATTTCCATGCTTGATTGAGACTGGAAATGCATTGAAACTTCCACCAGCATGTCCCGTAGCCCATAAGACTTTTACGTGGTCTGCCAAATCAAAATTGTGCGATTTATCAACGCGCAGCACATGTACCAAATTCATGTATTTATTATGTAAAATGCAGGTTTGCTTTTTTCTGCAAATTCATATTTCCCTGCCTGTTTCAGATTAAAAAACCATTAGCAAAGTTTTGATAACATATGGCGTAGATGATAAACCTGTCACGTAGTCCTTGAAATCCAAATTGTGCAAAAATTCAACGGAAACAACATTTTTGTGTAATAGTCATGTTGATTTTTGGGTCAAATTCATATTTCCTTCCTTGCTTGGGACTGGGAATGCATTGGAAAACTTCCGCCAACATGTCCCGTAGTCCATAAGACTTTCACGTAGTCTGCCAAATCAAAATTGTGCGATTTATCAACGCGCAGCACACGTACCAAATTTATGTCTTTGTTATGTAAAATGCAGGTTTGCTTTTTTCTGCGAATTCATATTTTCCTGCCTGTTTCGGACTGGAAAACAATCAATAAAGTTCCGCCAACATGTGTCGTACATGATAAACCTGTCACGTAGTCCGTGAAATCCAAATTGTGCGAAACTTCAACACAAACAAATTAAATTTAAATTAAATTAATTTCATATTTCCAGTCATGGCATTTACCTGGAGAGCACTGAAAAACTTATGCAGACATGTGCCCCTGCCCAGTCCACAGACCACTAATCCTGCAATTTACAGCGACATAGCACATATACATGTACAATGCTTTGGCATATGTTTACCTTTAAATTTATTTCATAGTTCCAGCCATAAACTTGATGTAAGATACAATAATCTTCTGCCAACATGTTGTAAAGTCCATAAACCTGTCACGTAGGTCATGAAGCACATAAGCATCAGAGTCAGTGATTGGCCACAACCCCCCCCCCCTGATTCCTCAGGAAATAAACATTACGCATGTAATGATGACCGGCAGAGTGATACATGTGTCAATCGGTCAGACATTTTCAAGGATGCCCAGTTTTACCTCAAAACAACCATGCCGGACTTCATTCCTTCTCTCAGAATAATTGGATCTAACTTTTACAAAACCTGCAGCCCCCAATAGCTCCTGGATCTAGACCACATAAATGAAGGGATCTAGTTTATCGGTGCTATGGCAAAAATATCATGTAGAATGGGTTGTGTGGATAATATCAGATTCATGAAAGTTGAAGTCCTGCAGCATGCTCCACAAATATCATCAAAGGTCATAACACTTTCTGGTCTGCGCCAGTGTAGATCTATACTTGTTTTTTTTTGTTTTTTTTTACAAAATTATCTCCCTTGACCAGGTGAGGACTTGAATGTGTCAGAAATGATTTAGCTTCTAGAAACAAAGACTTCATTTCCTGAGTACCATGGTGTTATATATTGTTATGATTGGCTTAACTTTAGCTGCTGAAGATATTTCTAATTTGAGGATACTGGGCAATCATACTAAATTTATTTTCATAACTTCATTTATTTTCACAATAAGCAACATAATCGAGATTAGCAAGTGAAGTTTTACAACATAATATAATACGCATCATGGATCTCCTTCAGTTTAGTGTAGACATATATACCCTTGGATATCTGTTACCCTGATTCAGTCATAATATTGTCTGTATTATATTGATGTCGACAAGGAATATACATAATTATTTGATAGTATTATTAATTGTATGTTGTTTATGATTAACATGAACTTTTTATTCGCTGGAATCCAGCCATTTGTTCCATATGGGCAATATTCTCATCAGCCATCACCATTCAATATGAATGTGATACATGTACAAGTCCATGGTAATTGATACATTATGGTGAAGGTGACCTGTAACACCAGTATACAAAATTATTCCGAGCTCATTGAATCCGCACATGATGCTGAGACAGATCAGAACGAAGTGTCGGTAAAATCAGATGTGTTTTGTAGAGGATTCTGTCAATGAGGATGCTGTACTGTACACATACAAAATATGAAGTGTTGATGTGTAGGGCCTATAGCATAAAATCACAAGCAAGTTGGTAAAACTAGGCACACAGGGTCTCATTTCTGCCGCTAACGTGTTGATTTGGGTGGGGGTGTCCTCTCATGGGGAGGTGTGGGTGGGAAGGGGCCTAATGTCTCAAGCAGTATTCCAGGTTTTCCATCAATATACTCTATTCCATACCCCAATATTTCAAGCACGTGAAATCAAAGAAATATTATTTGCGGGGAATGTGACTTCCACATCCCTAGCTGGACATGCTAGTGGGGAACCGTCAATCTCACGTTAATTACCATTGGTGAAGTTCACGTCAACAAATGCAAAATTGAGCTTGGCATCCGGCCCTATGTTATTCAGTGATGCACTATTCCCCTACTGACCCTGTTGCCTCGACGGAGGTCTTTGCGCTCATTCAGCGCTTGTTTATCTTGATATCCTGTATATTCGTATATCTGCTGTATGTTTGGTGAATAAATTTAATTCAATTCAATTCACTGTATGATACAAAACCGACAATAAATAAATTTTCGTTGATTGATTGATCGATTGCTTTGCTACAGCACTGTTCCTTTTGCGTATCACATCCGGGCAGAGTTCAGCGCGAGTTTGAGATGCATTTATCTTCATACAAACTAGCTCATTTAATCTCGATAATAGTTCAAGACAAGACGTCTAGTCCTCCATATATTTCATAGCATCGTCCATATTAGCCGCACGTTTAATACTAGTCTTTCGAGCTAACTTGTCGTCAAGGGGTTTCACTCAAGCGAGTAACACAATACGTTTCGACTCATCATTCACTACCGGGTAGGCTCGGAGAGCTATTTCTCGAAATATTCTGCTAAAAGTATTTGGAGTTCCATTTCGTTTCTGATGAGCGGCCTACAGCTTACACTTTGTCCGTTCACTCTAGTTTGTTGACACAAATGCAGACATCTAATGCTCCTGTATCGCCTCCCATGTAATTGTCGATCTGTTCTTATCGGCCAAAACAGATGTACTTCCCAGTCTCCCAGTGTGTTTCATGTTACTATATAATAGATACGCCGGACCTCCTGGTACGTCATGTAGAGCCTGTATATTCATCCAACTATTCCTGTACGCCCGTATGAATGAGCCCATCGCAAACGTGGTCGCCAAAGTGCTCACGTTGGAGTCGCTGATTAATTTTTTTATATAATCTTTTAACACACTGGTCATGTTTTGAATATGATTTGAAACAGGGCCCATTTTTCATTGAATTTATCTACTCTGTTGTCTTTATACGCCGTGTATTTTCCAATCGAAAACTGGTCCAAAAATATACAGAGAAGTGATTTGAAATTGAGCTCTGTATTTGAGAATTTATTATTGTAAATATAATTTTTTTGTCAAAATCATCAGTGTGTTGATAGCACATTGGTCATTTCCCTATCCTAAAATTATTTTGTCATTAGTTATCCCTCCTTATAATTCCACCTGTTTCAGCCAATATTCTAAATCACACCATAATTTTTTAACTTGAGTACATGTAACGAATAAATCCTCTAACGTCTTCCTTTCATTGGAACAGTAATTATTTGTCCTCGTCTTTAATTTATATTTTATGCAGAAACGAATTTGTAACTAGTATTCTTTGTAATATTTTGAACTGTATCTCTTGAAGTTTTGTGTGCATTGTATAATGAAAGGGAGTTTTATAGTTATCCACCGAATTTATACGAGAGTTCATATTTAAGATAACTTCCCATTTTGTTTGAGAACGTGGTTGTACATTTGGTTCATAATAAGATATCATAGAACTTTCTACCTCCCTTCCATTGACCTGCCAAAAGATGCAGATGAACAGTAATTGTGGGACTTGTTTTGGGTATATTTATATTATCGGAATATTTTTCAACAATTTTATATAGTCTAGATATGTTACTTTCATAGTATGTATTGGTTTTAATTGATCAAAGGTGAAGAAATTGCCGTTTGCATCAATTAAATCTCTTACATAACGGATGTGTTTGTCATTCCAGTTTTTTATAAAATGCGTCGATTGAGTAAAATTTGGATTAAACCATAATGGTTCGTTATACATGTATATATCTTTTGTAGATCTAATTTTCGTTTTCTTTTGCAGTGAATACCATGCATCCAGAGTATCTTTCCAAAAAAAAGTTCGTTATATTATTTTCTTCACTGTCTAACCATTGCGCTCCCAAGGTGCATATACATATACTTATCGGTATTGAAAAGATTTTTCCATTTTCTGTTCTCAAATCACGGTCACGGCATGCGGCGTGAGTAGACGTGTGTAGCAAGAGCTCCCGGGACAAGGCTGATTCTATTGTGAACTGCATGGGCTAATTCGATTGTGAACTGTATGGGCTAATTACTACTCGCTATTTAGTGCTTGCTATAAATACAGTAGCTTGTGTTTTGCTGATTCTGTGCGGTACCTACGTGGATTCACTTACTGAGATATTATTTACACTTAAATATCTGCTGTAATTTGGTATCGAAAAAATGCCGAAACCAGACAAATCGAAGCCAAGAAAAAACCCCGCCCAGAAGTTTGATGAAAGCTCTGATTTGGAGGAGGACACTGATAACAGCGATATGGAAACGTTCATGAAATTCATGAAGAATCGGTGTCTGATATACAATTATCCCTAAATCGTGTGGAAAAACAGCAACAAGAGTACTTGGAAAGACTGGTTTCAATAGAGCGCAAACAAGCTGACCTGCAGAAAAGCATTGAGTTCTCGGATCAGGAGATATTAACACTAAAATCGGAGCAAGCTCGACACACCAAGATCATCAAGGAACAACAAAAATATGTCCAAAACTTGGAGGAAGAAAACCGAGAGCTACGGGACCGTGTACTAGACAACGAGCGTCACAGTAGAGGTTTCAATCTGCGGTTCGGTGGAATCAAAGAAACGCCAGGTGAGAATCCGGCCCAACTTGTGGAGGGTATTATAAAGAAAGACCTAAATCTTCAAACGTCAAAATTGAAAACGCCCATAGACCTAGCGGCCCACGAAAAGAAGCTGTAACCAGGCACACAGTCGTACGTTTCCTGTACAGACCCCAAAGACGCGAAGTCCTGATGTCAGCAAAACGTTTACTGAAGTCACAGACGACCTTATCCCCGAAGACAGGAAAAAGAAAAACCTATGCAGAGACTATATGAATAAGTCCTACCAAGACGGGAAAAAGGTCCGCTTCGCCAGAGGCAAACTTTTTGTTGACGGGAAAGAGATCAGTGAGTCAGAATTCTCATGATACAATTATTGCATTAGCCACATACAAACTTTGTAAATAACATATTCGAACCTTATCAAACACAATCTGTTTATCATACATACTCATCTTATTATCCAGTTGAATGCCATATCAACATAAACTCAAACTGAATATCTGAATAATTCTTTTCTTTCCTGACTACAAAAATGTAACATATAATCTGACCCACACGGTACATGCATATAATGTATTTTATTATTAATTGGAAATTATAATTCGACTTTAGTTGTAGATACATCTATATATACATTGACTTCTTTGTATGGTACCTTCATATATATTATTTATGCAACATAGTTTGCAATATAAAGTCCTGAGCATCTTAAATATATATATTGCTATAATTATACATGAAAATACAACTTGTAAATGGAGAACATACATGTGTGCAAATTATCTGCATCTACAGTCTCATCTACATGTGATTTCTTCAATTTA
>JAVTVY010035210.1:0-14813 GCA_036873755.1 Hanleya hanleyi | reverse complement strand
TCTCATCAGTCATCTCAGTAGCTTTGGGTTCTATACCAATGACGCAGCAAAATTTGCTCTTTGCTCAGATGGTTTCTCATAATAATACAAGTACAACTATAGATATGCCAGTGGGACCTTGCTGTCAAGTTCACATTACATATTTTTAATGGATTGTTTCTATCTTTTTTCATCCCATGGAAACTAATTCACATTGATTGTGTTCTTTTTGTAAATCTGAGTTAAACATGTTAAAGGCTGATTCATCAGGATTATTCTCTTATTCAGCAAAATCCTCTATTGGCAGCTTCAAATGAAGACTGTGGAGATGACTAACTTCATGTTCTCTCTGTATTTTGGAGATATGGTAATAGGCATAAATTCATCTACCCGTTTTCATTAGATTTTGTACTCCTCAGTAATATTTGCTTTTCAGATAATCCAATTAATTAGGCTATATACCCTAGCATGGGTGACCAGTTTTCAGAAATGGTTAGACCATTTATCAGGTTTATGTTCTTGTCTTTCATGTCAATCTCGATACTCTTCTACTGGTCCTGTCTTCATGTAATCTGAACACATTTTGTATGACAAATTATTGCTTTGTTCTGAAATATACATGTAACATTTGCAGGCCTTCAATTATGTCCTATATGTCCTATATTTTTTTAGTTGTCCTATATTTTCCTATATTTCTGAAAAATGTCCTATATTTTCTATATTTTTGCCCCCGAGTCTCTTTCCAATTATTAAATTACTTCAGGGGTTATTCTAGCCCAAAATTTATAATATACTCAATTTTCGAAAAGAGATGAACTCAATTTTTTTGCGTACCAGTCTATAAACTCGATATTTCAGACTTTTTCATAGGTTAAAGACATGAAACTCAATATTTTCAGACTTTTTCATAGTAAAAGATATGAAACTCAATATTTCAAACATTATATTCAAGTTTTTCATGGATACTGTAATTATGATGCACACTAAAAGAATAGATACTGAAGATGCTGAATTGTATGTACTTTATTTCTCCATTCTTTTGAACCACCAGTGTGGTTTTACTATGCAACTCATAATAAGAGTGTTGGACAGAGGAACTTACAACAAAAGGACATGCTAAGCCCCCCCCCCTTCCCCCAAAACACACACACTGTCCAAAAAATATTCAATAGCAATGATGCTGATGTCAGACCAATTGTGGAGGTTATGCCTCAGAATGAATAATAGCGAAATATCTCTCGGGCTCAAATTATTGTGGAGTATATATCAATATGCAGAAAGATTCTGGACTTTACAAACCTTGAAATGATGCAAGCATGCGATTTCACAGAACATACTCAGTTTCATCTGGATTAATTGAGCGGATTCCATCGCTATTTTCCTTTTCCAGTACAAATATACTTGTTTGTTGAAATATATGTGAAGATAAAATAATTATTAGGGGTCTTTTATATATGTCTCAGTGGAGGGATTCATGAAACCATACACTTCAAAAGACTGATATGGTACTGGTATCGAAAGTAACTATGTAATTGTGCTCTTCATTTTCCAATGGTTAAATTTAGCGTACATTTCTGGAAAGAAATTCTGATTTTCATTCGTGCATACATGTACTTCATGCATGTTCCCGAAGAACAAGTAAAACAAATGTTGATCAATTGATAAAAGTGTATTAATAATAATTAACGCAACCATGACAGATTCACACAATTAAATGTTAATGTACAAAAAACAAAATACAATAACTTGAAGGGGCTAGCCGTGTTGGTTCACTTTTTTGAGGACCAACAACCACCACAGCTACCTGTATAATTGCTTTGAAATGAGCCATTTGGGAAAGGTGCTGTTGACATTTCCCCTGCACACATTTTCACTGCAGACATTGCCCTCTTTCGGACATTTCCCCCTTCCTGTATTTTTGTACTATGAATTTGTATGAATATGTATCAAAGTGGAAATATTGACAAAAACAATTTATCTTATTTTATATTATTTTCTATAATTTGGCATGATTAAAGAATACATAGCAGAAGTTAGTATATCACAAGGACATAGTGATGAATATTTGGATACTTAATTGTTCATCTTAATTTAACATAAATATTTAGTTATATTGATAAAATATATTAAAACATATTATATATCTACATAAATAATAGCCATCACATACTACATAGGCAAATGTTATTTAGCTATACACAGGGGGACAAAATGCATTCATCTCAATTGGATGCCTTGTCCCATGGCTTGCAGGGTTTGTGGCAATGCTATTATCAGAAGTAATAAAATAATAGAAAAGTGATCATCAAGATTGCTTTTATTATTATAACTTTGTTAAAAATGTTTACTAAATCATACAAATCTTGTTAGCAGCATTTTAAGAATATATACGGAGGCTGAAATCATGTTCGATTACTCAGATTATTGAACATAATAAAAAATGATTTTAAACAAAAGATTGGCACCCACCATTGTCCGATAATTGTAAGCTAGTGACAAGAGGATCTCTTTGTCCATTATTACTATAAGAACAAGTGATTGATTTGTAATTTTGTTTGCAGAATTTCGAATTTGAGCGAAGAAGATCGAGAAAGGGACACTGGAAAACACCAAGATATTATCTTTCTAAGTTTCAGGAGTTTCAAGATTTCTAGAAACTGTAATTGATGTCGGTTGTCAGTTGTCGGTTGCACGTGTCATCATTGGGTACTGGAAGCGAAGACAAATCTCTGACACTTTGGCATGAGCTATATGAAACATACTTAAGATTTTATAATTAGGAGCGAATGCTAATTCTGTTCCGTTTACTGGGCTAGTTTGAGATATCTCTTTTAAGATACCATGCTCGAAAATATTAAAATGGTGCAAAACTTAATACTGAAGGGATCCAGTCCATGCAGTAATGTTGAAACTTTGAAAGTGTCCGAATCCCTTGGATCAAAACACACAGTAGTCTACAGTTGTCGAGTTGTGAGGTTGTGTCACAAGAGTGACGTCCCTTCGTACGAAACGGTGAGGCAGTTTACTTGCAACGGCATGTACTAAAGTAAACTGATTTAAAATTTGAATAAATACGTTTTAATTTGGAATCATTTGAACTCCTTGATATAGAAGATGAAGGTATGGATATTCTCTATTGTCAATTTATAGAATATGCCCCACCGTAGTATCCGCCGATGACTCTTGTGATGCAACGTCACAACTTGGGAATACCATATTAATTTGAAGCGTAACTTGGATATTCGAACCGGACCGAAAAAGGTATCTTGCACAGCTAGGTCCCATGTGGGACCTGTGTACCAAATTTCAGAGAGATCCATGCAGCAGTTCCTGAGAATTCACGATAAGAATTTTTCAAGTGAAAATTCAAGCTGGCCACCTGGCGGCCATATTGGATTTTTGAATGGGACCAAAAATGGTATCTTGCACAACTGGACCCCAAGGGGAACCTGTGTGCCAAGTTTGAGAAAGATCCATGCAGTAGTTCCTGAGAAATCGCGATAACAAGAATTGTTTATGGACGGACTGAAGACGGAGGACGGACGGACGGACGGTATGACGGATGGACGAAAATTGATTTGATAGTGATCTGGTGATGGTGGGCTAAAAAAGGAAGAAAAAAACTACATGAAATGGTTATCCAGTAGACCCTACCTCCCCCCACAGCCATTAAAATATGAATGACAGTATACTCCATCCATCAAGCCGCTGCATTTAGTAATGTCAGAAGTTTATAAAATATCTGTATTTTAATCTGTACTTCTGGTAATATAGATACACAGATACACTCCACCTTTGTGTCTGAAGTGGTAATCATGAAGCCTGTCATGTCATTCCTCATTATGATATGGTACGTACAACCTAGGAATAATGACCACAAAAGTGAGACCATCCTAACATCCTATCAGATATAAGGCAGGCCAGTCATTTCAATACTGAGGCCTGTCATTTTAATCCGGAGGCCTGTCATTTCATTCCTCATTATGATATGGTGTACAACCTAGGAATAATGACCACAAAAGTGACCCCATCCTATCACATATAAGGCAGGCCTGTCATTTCAATCATGAGGCCTGTCATTTCAATCCAGAGGCCTGTCATTTCATTCCTCATTATGATATGGTGTACAACCTTGGAATAATGACCACAAAAGTGAGACCATCCTATCAGATATAAGGCAGGCCTGTCATTTCAATCCAGAGGCCTGTCATTTCATTCCTCATTATGATATGGTGTACAACCTAGGAATAATGACCACAAAAGTGAGACCATCCTATCAGATATAAGGCAGGCCTCTCATTTCAATCCAGAGGCCTGCCCTTTCATTCCTCATTATGATATGGTGTACAAGCTAGGAATATTGACCACAATGATGAGACCCTGACATAACACCCTGCCAGATATAAAGCAGGCCTGTCATTTCAATACTGAGGCCTGTCACTTCAATTATGATATGGTGTACAACCTAAGAATAATGAGCACAAAGAGGAGACCCTGTCCTAACATCTTGCCAGAATAAGGCAGACCTGTCCTACTGATGCCTGTCATTTCAATTCTGAGGCCTGTCATTTCAATCCTGAGGCCTTTGGATTCTTTTGGGTGCGATACATGTGCTTGCATTAAGTTTTTCTTGAGTATATGTGTATATCGACCTGCACATACATCATGTTGAATTGTTCCGTTTGAATTGATTTTACTGACTGAGTCATCATACATCTCAAATACTACACATAATGTGTACCACCTACTTGGATGTCCTCTGGTAGTTTTTGGCTTTGGCAGCCACTTTGCTTGTTTTTCCTATTGGGTTATCTCCCTTTCCTAGGTTAAGAGATAGGGATTTCCTCTAAAAGCCTTCTAGCTGAGAATTTTGCACACCATGCAACATCCATCCAATTTGAAAAATTTTGATAGACATTGTGATTATCTGTGAACAATTAGAATATAAGAAAAAGTTAAATACTATTTATATGAATTTTTCATGAATATGCTTCAAAACTAGGGCTATTCTCTATGATTTATGGGTTATCAAATTGAGCATGGGTCAGTCCAATTAACGTTGTCTACAGCCAAAAAATGCACACCAACCTGTATTTTTTCTTTGTTTTTTTTCTCATATTGCACAATTATGAATGCAACAACATTCAAAATGTTAATTACTTTCATTTACCACCTGCGCACATCGTTAAAAGGTGTGGTATAGATATTTTGTAAATCTTGAATTACGTAATGCCAGGGGTGTTTAGTACAGCACAACAATATAACTCGAACTCATCCAGCATGAAATCGTACATTCAGACGCTGTGACATTGCCCGGACTCTAGCATACTGTGATCAGCGGTCCTGGAATTATTGCCCCGCCATTCCGCCACCCATGTATCATAGTTCTCCTTCCCGCCACTCAGAGAAAATTCATAGCAAGTATCTTGATACATTTATGCTGTATACCAAGTTTCATAAATGGTATCAGAGATATGCATCAAAGATTTTGCATGGATTAAAGATGGCCGCCAAGGAGGTATGGTAGCACTCCATTTCCAGCTAACACCCTGCTACTACAGTCTGTCCGGCGTGGGGCGAACTCGCGACCCTTGTGCCGACAGCCGAACCTCTCTAACCCACTCGGCCACCGAATCACTCTACCAGATACTGTGTTTAAAATGTAGTCATTCTTCGCATATGCTTCGCACATGCGCTTGTTTTGCCTAGAAGAACTATGACGTCACCTGGTTTGTGATTGATAGTTCCTGCTCTTCTCCCCTGCATACCGCTCTTCAGTGCCAGAGGGAGAATTGGGTCTGCGGTAAAACCAGGAAGCGAAATATCCCCCGTTTTAGTACTGAATAAGTAACAGACTGTAGTAGCAGTTTCTTACCCCATTTCAGTATGCTTTCATACCTGGGATTTCACCAAATAAGGGAAACTGGTTTGGTCATTCCTTTGAAGTTTCTTGATGCATCGATGATCTATACCAAGATTCACAATGAACAGCGAAATGGTACTCAAGATACACAACATTAATGGTTTAGCATAAATTAAAGATGGCCACCAAAGTTTCCAACTTATCGGGTCCAGATTCAATGGGATTCTGGGTCACAAGCATATGGATGTGCACTGCACGTTTGGTGTGCCTAGGGTGAGTCATTTTAAAGATATCTTGGCAACGAGAAATCTGTGATGGTTTCGCATAAATTAAACATGGCCACTGGGTCATGAGATCACAAACTGTAACCTGAGTCATGGTAACCCGATTCACGCTATCTATCTCCCTGTTGCTATATAGGGGCATTCAAGTATTACGTACGCAGCGAGAGGGGAGGGGGGTCTAAAAATGTGGATTTTTTCCTATGTATGCTGGGTTAAATTTTGCATATGGTAGGGGGAAAGGGGGTGAAAAATTCAAATTTTTTGCGTAAGCAATACTTAATTGGTCCCATATCAAGTTCAATATATATTTTGCTATAGATGTACTTTGTTTAATCAATGTTTCAAAGAGAAATCTCATTTGAGCTATAGTGGTCTGGGGGTCATGTCCTTTTTTTTTAACTAAACATGATAGAAAGCAGCATATTATCCAAATACATGTACATGTACATGTACATTTAGAATAATCATAAAGCTTTGTTCATATATTACTATTGTTGCATACTCTGTTTTGAGTAAAGTTTTGTCTCAACATTTAGCCCCGGTCAAACTGTAACCGGAGTCACAGTAACCAGAGTCCTGCTATCTTCTTTAATTATTTCCCGGTTACTATTATATTTCAGGTTCAATATCGCACATTTTCGTATGGATGTACTTTGTTAAGAAAGTTCGATGAATTCTCTCAAATAAGTACTTGTACTATATAGAAACTCAAAGCACATTTCTGTTGCTCAATGTTATTGCATAAACATTGGGAAAAATGAATAAATGATGAACCTGAAATCTTTCTACACTGTGTCTTACATAGGTTTCACTGCTTGCTTGTTTGTATTGATGTACTGAATAATGATCATGTTTTTGTGGTGGATGGACCATTATTTTCACCTCTTTTAACCCTATAATGCCTGACATTATTTCCAGGTATAACGACTGGGAAGTATTAGCATTTTCTGACAAGTTTATGTGCTTTTGTTGATAATTTGTGTCGATTAGACCGCTCACAGCGTTATTTGGAGTTCTGCTGAATGTACACATATGTGTCCAATATACATGATATAGGCATTCATAGTGAGGATTGTTAGGTTTGAAATTGTATACGTGTGTGTACAATAGGCATCGCAATGTACCCTCACTCACTACATATACAAACATGTATGTACCCAAGAACCTACCTGTACCCTCACTCACTACATAAGAACCTACCTGGAAGTGAGTGAGGGTACACTACAGGTAGGTTCTTATGTACGGGTGTGTTAATAGGGTGATGTTGAGTTTAGGAGATAGCGGGTGGGGCATATATCTGAGGAGTAGAAGTTCAAAATGGGAGTATTTTACTCAAATATAGGTCATTTCAGTTTTTGGCATGTTTTCAAATTTTCAAACCGTTTTTAACGAAGGTCATATTGTTTCTCCGTCTTATAAAATAATGGGTTTCTTTAGTTGTTGTCATAACTCCTAGAATTTCAGTCATAAAACATACAAAGTTTGGGATTGACATTGAGTTTTTAATTCAATTTTGCCCTGGATTAGCATTGGCACAAAAAATTTTTAGTCATCCCTGATTAGTGAATTCATATGAATGTTTTATTAAGTAAGCTTTCGTACTCTATGGGGTTATGAGGTGCGAGCCATGCTTCAGGTTAGAAGGAGCCCCTAAGGGTCGGGATTCATCCCTTGGATTAGTGGCAGCTTCTTAAAGAATGTTTTATGATGAAAGCTATTGGAATATATGTGGGCTATAGGCTAAATTATAATTATTTAGCTACATCTCTACCAAACAGTGTATATAGACAGACCTGAAAAATATATGCAGAAACTGTTTTTGTCAATTCTGGCAACTCCATGTTTTACATACTAAAACATCATGATCAAATACTAAGATAAAAATTCAAGGACTTCCCAAGCAGTTGAAACATACTGAATATTTATGAGGGCTAAATTGCAGTGTACCGTTAAGATATTTAGAATGAAAAAAAACAGAATGGTGTTCATGCATATGGAACAGTATTAGCTATATTAATTGTCTTCTTGATTCCACTCCAGAAAAGGTGGGGACATGGCCCCCATGGCAGACCCCTACATTTTGTACCCCCCCCCCCCCATGCTTTATATAAATCAACATTGATTTATATAAAGCATGGGGTTATATATAGAGACCCCATATTTCGACACTTCACCCTAATACCACCGCCCACACCCCCCAAAACTCCTGTTTTGCGGGCCTGTGGGTATGGCCATACAGTTTGGTTGTCTTCTTTGAAGTTGTTTTGGATGTAAAAAGATAAAAACTTTGTTAGGAAACGCCAAACGAAAGATGAGGATGATTCAACTGTCCGACACGTGCGTGTGACCCACTTCTGTTGACACGACAGGCCAACAGATACAGCTCATAAATATTCATATCCTCAGCGCACATACTGATGACGTCAGGATCGAAATGACCGGCTTTTAGCCGATCCCACTTCAAACATCACTTGACCAAGTGCGGCCAAAAACGTTTGGTGAAACACAACTTGAGATTTTGTTGAAGTGCACTTGGTCAAGTGCAAAAATCGCCCTTGAAAAAGTCAAGTCAAGTGAGGTTTCATGAAATCGGCCCTGTTCGCAATGGTCTTTCTTTCATTTGAAGGAAAGTTTACTTGAGGGCTTACGATCACTTCAATCAAATTACTTTCACTGACTGCGGTCATAGATGATGCACAGAGAGATATCTTGTTTACCAAGGTCACGGCCACTTACCCTGGCTTTGATGAATTATCAGATAAAGATAAATTTATCTTTATCATGTCGTTGGTAGATATACCTTTAACTAACATAATATGTAATACAGTATACAAATGGTACATGAGGGTAAATCCAAGTTAAACTGTATAGACCGGAACCCGCCATAACTGCCCTTGATGTCTTATCATGCAGTATGTATATATATCAATGTGTCTGTTCTGTATTGATTTGATTTTATTATTCTGTTATGTACTCTACCCTACTGGAGTGTTCGTACAATAAAGTTGAATCTTGAATCTAGTGATGGTCTTTCAAGTGACCTGTTTTGATTCAGCGTAGAGAGATTGAAATGTTTTCATATTTGCCGAGCGAAGCGAGGCGAAAAAAAAATTCTTAACTGTATTTCCTCATGTCAGTTTGACTCATTACAGAGCATAGATGACAGTTTTCATGAGAAAAAGTCAAAATATAGGAAATATAGGAGGTTTTGAGTAAAATATAGGAATGACTCAAAAATATAGGAACATATAGGAAATAAAGGAGGCACTTGAAGGCCTGCAAAAGGCTCTCCAACAGGTAGAAAAAATCTCTGTGCCAATATGATCGAAGCTTAATGAACCTTTGGATTGAATATATTTGGATTGATATATATTTAAATTATTTATACTTCCGAACATCATTTTGCTTGACGATGAATATTTAAAAACTGTTGGGAAAACAGGCAACACATGCAAATAGAGTTTACACGGGCGAGGATTTCTTGTTTTATTACTCGAAAATACGCTAGAACGCCTCTCCGACCATCTAAGACCCCTGGAGCTTCCGGGGCCTAGGCGGCCCCTCGACCCTCGCCATGATTGTGCTGTGATAGTAGCCCCCCCCCCCCCCAATCATGAATTGCTTCCGCCGTGCCTGCGTAAAGCAAACTCTTCATGACAAATTAATACTCGATTTCAATTCAACATTTACTAATTATACAACACCAGACAATAAACTTAGAACATATGATACTTTTAAACATGAGCCAGAATTTTCCTCTTACCTCAATTCGGTTAAACAATTGAACTTACAAAAGTCGCTTACCTCTCTGAGACTGAGTACGGCAGATTTAGAGGTATAGAACGCGGTAGATAATATACAAAGCCAAAAACACATGTTACAGACAGACAATGCAAGCAGTGTACATTAGGAAAAAAAAAAAAATGAATGGCACTTTATTTTAGAATGTCTTAAATACAAACCAAAACGTCGAGAGGTCATGAGTGCTATTGTCAGATTGCACCCTCCCATCACTCTCTCTATGTCTCTGGCTCTGGAAAACATATTTTTCCTATTTCTTGATCCTCCTCCGATCTTGGCTAATACTATTGCAAGATTCGTCCATAGCTGTTTCCAACTGAGAAGACTGAGATAAATTAGTACATCAGTTAGGCGCTGTAATGTTTCCAACTGAGAAGACAGATAAATTAGTACATCAGTTAGGCGCTGTAATGTTTCCAACAATCTTTCTGTAAGTTTACGATAGATGTAATAACAAGTTTATTGATGCATAATAGCATGTATGTATCTATTTCAGTGAAACAATCATTAACTGTACGGTAATAACTAAGTAGTGACGACCCGATGCCACTGACTTATTCCAGTATTGGTATATCTGAAATTCCTTACCGGGTTAAGCTAATCCTGTTTATTGTTTTTAGGTTTTTTTTTTGCTATTTAGCGATTGTATCCAGCCCCCTGTGGGCACATACACTATATGTATTTTCGATACAATAAATTGAATTGGATTGAATTTATAGTCGTGGCTTAGCGTCATATCTTGAAACGAAATTTATGAATACGATTCATTTGTTACCAAACTTAATTCGTTTTTGTATATATTAATATTTTTATGACAACTTCTTCTGAACATAACCCCAACCCCCGTAAAACTTTATAGGTTATATTCAGGGGAAAATATTTTACTCTCACCCCAAGTTAACCACCTCACCACCATCCAAATCTACATTTCTTTAGGTCACTTTACCCCACCCACCCACCTCTCTTCCTAAACATAATACCTAAACTATAAATAATAATTAATATGACTAAACTAAAATGAATTTAAATAATTCTTTCACTGGTCACATATCGGCCCCCCTCTCTCTCTCTTCCCCCACAACGTGGACGGCAAACAAAAATATTAATAATAAAATAAATAATAAAATATAGGGTTTCATCTAGAATATTCTGGGTTCCTACCCTTTGTGAAAGAAAAAAAATCCATGACTTTTCCAGGTTCATACAACCTTTTTCCAGGACCTTTAACTGAATTTTTCTGGACATTTTTTAACATCTTTTACCATCCATGTTTCATTCAGCAAATTCAACAATGTACATTAGTAGAAATGAAGTGAATTTCAATTTTCACGTTCCATGATAGTTCAGAATAAATTGTTTGTTAGAAAGAAATCCTAGTAATTAACTGGGCAGATATTTTGTGGGGAGATAGGACAAAATTCATCAACCCTGAATATTGTGAAAAGAGCTATTTATATTGTTTTCTTGAATACCAGACTGAGACTACTCGTTACTTTTTTTTTGTGATAAAAAACTAGAGACATGCTGGAACAGTGCACGCAATATGTGTAACAGTAAATGAATGGGGCTGCATTGTTTTGTATTGTGCTTCAGTCAGAAGTTTCCTCTTTCGAAGAATTGGGTGGCCCTGAAAAGGGCCTTTGGAAGTTGCTATGGGCAACGGAGCTAGTTACTTCTTTGCGGGCCTCTTCGCTGCCTTCTTTGCCTTTGGTCGACGAGCCTTTGTCTTCTTAGGCTTAGCTTTTCGGGCGGCTTTCTTTGGCGATCTTCTCTTGCCTGCCTTCTTTGCTCTTTTAGCCTTTGGTTTCTTGGCTGCCCTTTTTGCGGCTTTCTTTGGGGATCCGCGAGCTTTCTTTGTCGACTTTCGCTTCTTTGGCTTTGCAGTCCTCTTCTTCCTACGTGGGGCCTTCTTCTTAGGGCTCTTTCTCGGTAAAGCTTTACCGACCCGGAATGAGCCTACTGGTCCGGCTCCGGCTTTCCTCCCCCCAGCTTTCAGAGTTCCGGAGGCCAATCCTCTTTTCAAGCAGAGTCGGATTCGTGCGTTGATTCCGTTCACATCAGCCCCTACTCTGTAGTTGGCCTTGATGTACTTGGCGATCTTTTGACGAGACGAACCCCCGCGCTGTTTCTGGACTGTGATTGCAGCACGCACCATCTGGATATACGGAGGGTGCAGGGCAGGCTTCTTTGGCTTGGTACTCCTCCTCCTCTTTGGTGCTCGGGCTCTCTTAGGAGATGGCGCTCTCTTCGGCGATCGGGGTGGGCTAGATGCCCTAGCAGCTGGCTGTGACATTGTTGCGTCGAGATGTATTTACCACTTCGAATGAAAGAAGGCAAACTGAAATTTCGCGCGACCTTCAACTATTTATCTACATCGCGCGGACGTCAGCGAAATCGTTGAAGCTGTTGGATGCAATGTAATTTGCTGAAGTTTTATTTTGTGCTTCTTCCATCTTTTCAGTGCCCAATGTTTCAATTATTATAATTTAACATGAAATTATAAACTTGGTATACTTAATCTACGATATCAAGACATTTTGTTCAGCTTCGCAAACGAGAGCAATACAGTTATTATCATGTTAAATTTGATCTCTTTGCGTCGCTTATCATGTGTACAGGTTACACTACTTTGCCTTTAAATACGTATTTCAAACTATTTGGGCCATATATTAATAAGTCATCTGTATTTTCAGTAAATTCTATTCCCATAATAATCATTCTATCAAAGACAAGAAATATTGAAGCGAATTTTCCATGCCAGACCCTTTTTAATATTGATGTCATAACACACGTTTGTAAACCAGCGCTACTGCCGTGTGCACCGTCAGCCATTAATCGTTCAATGATTCACTGTTTGCTAAGTCGAAGGAATTTATAATTGGAGTGGATTTATATCTAAACCTTATGACCAGTGATATAGGCCGAGGCAATATTGAATCATTGTCACAGTTTTATAAATCTGCAATATAATAATAAATTCACAAAAAAAACTAGGGAGAGATAAATTTCAACACGACAAATACCGATGTTCAGAATTAACCATAACTGGACGTGTTACTACTTGAAATCTTCAAATTGAATTTAAAATTACTGTTTATGTTGGAGATTCCATCTTCAGAATACATATTTACATCATTTATTTATTTAATACCGTATATTTTCAATCAAAACAACCGATTACAAGCACCTCGGGCTACGAAGCTGGGGAGGGGAGGGGAGGGGAGGGGAGGGGTGGGGGTGAGGGAAAGGGGGTGGTAGCGTAGCGCTGGGGTCCCGTCCCATCCGGATCGAAAGATGAAGCGCCATGGATCGAGCCATGGACACCTTGAAAAGAATTTATAGCCTCTCAGGCCGAAGTGCGTTAAATCACATATCCTGTATAATACGTGTGAAACCTTGCGATTGCAATGAGTGTCCGTTTCCCAGTTCCGACCGTACCAAAAAAAAAAAATAAAGAAAAATAAAAAAATATAAAAAAAAATATTGGTTTATTGATGTTCTTATTTATGTTCATTTATGTGTGTTGACTGTATTGCTGGTCTGCAAAGGCCGTGTATCTTGGTCAATACAGTTTATCTTATCTTTCGTACAACGCACAACCGGATAATCTTCAACTATAAGTGATACCGGTAATTAACTGTTTAATTTACCAATTTTCTTGAAATTCCCAATCTAGTCTCTGGGAAGTCAGGTTATTCGAAATACCACTTACGCCACGGCATTTCGAGATAGGGACATAAATCTGTGGCATTATTCAAGGTGCGCCTAAAAGGGATGTCGGGGCCGTATCTGGCCCGTAGGATGGGGACGGTGCATGTGCATGCTAAAGTATACCCGATGAAGAATGTTTTAGAGAATCCCCATGGCACTTTCATCCGAAGGTCATTGAGATATACGTATACGTGTCTTCAGTGGTTTATTTACCGGAAGACTTATTTTGAGTTTTCAATAAAAGTACCTACACTAAGTAAGGATTACTTTACCCTGTTATAGATATCCATGTTTGGCATAACATCCAGAAAGTGATTTTCTTTTTAAAATCTATAATTCTTTCTGACTACCGGTACATGCTGTTATGCTTGTTCACCGTGTCATGTGTGCTATTCATATCATAGTACCACTATGACATTTTGAGCTACCTCATTTTTTTGTATCTCGTACTGCCAAAATTGCATGCTATCCTGCTGCAACGACATTTGGGGTTTTGAAACCCTATACCAAATAGTGTTTTGAAACCTATAATGCAGTTTTTTTTCAAAAACGAAAAGTAGGTTTCTGAAAAACCAAGTGGACGGGGATCGGAACACCACTGGTTGCAGCTGGGTTTCACCCATTTTTGGGGTTTTGAAATGCTTCCTTTTTACAGTGTATCTTATCTTATCTTTCTCTTAAATAGAGACACCTCACCCGAATATAGGCTAAATTAAAAACTGTTTTTGCTTCTACATACAGAGTGGAAGAATGTGATGGAGGGGCACAGCACCGTTTATGCCCTCCACCCCCCACCCACTTTCTGGCACTTTCATCCGAAGGTCATTGAGATATACGTATACGTGTCTTCAGTGGTTTATTTACCGGAAGACTTATTTTGAGTTTTCAATAAAAGTACCTACACTAAGTAAGGATTACTTTACCCTGTTATAGATATCCATGTTTGGCATAACATCCAGAAAGTGATTTTCTTTTTAAAATCTATAATTCTTTCTGACTACCGGTACATGCTGTTATGCTTGTTCACCGTGTCATGTGTGCTATTCATATCATAGTACCACTATGACATTTTGAGCTACCTCATTTTTTTGTATCTCGTACTGCCAAAATTGCATGCTATCCTGCTGCAACGACATTTGGGGTTTTGAAACCCTATACCAAATAGTGTTTTGAAA